>PVIA01009504.1:0-60582 GCA_004024845.1 Tonatia bakeri | reverse complement strand
CACTATTGGTTCCCTGTGCGTTTTCCTTCATTTCTCTTATCGTAGCCTGCATTTGTTCATCTAATTTATGTCCAAAGTCAACCAATTCTGTGAGCTTCCTGATCAACAGTGCTTTGAACTGTGCATCTGGTAATTCGGCAATTTCTTGGTCACTTAAAAAAATTGGTTCTGGGGCTTTCAAATATGTTTGAGCCATCTTCTTAATTTTCCTTTGGTTTGGATGCTGCTGTTTCGTAAGGGCGGCGGAGCCTTAGGTGTTCACGGGGCGGGGCACCCCAGTCGCTTGGTTGTGACGTTGTATGTGGGGGCGGGGTCTGAGAGGGAACAATGGCGCCTGCTCCGCTCTCTCTAGGACTTCTGTTCCCTCCACTGCCTCCCACAAGCAAACTGGGCCCTTGCTGTGCTGGCTCCCGGGCAGTGGGCTGGTGTACTTTCTCGGACTCTGTGGGCTTCCCCGAGAAGTCTCCTGTGAGGCTGGGAGAGTCTCCCGGCCTCAGTTCCCAGACGGGGCTCTTAAGCTTTGAAACGCGGCGGCGCTGCCTGTTTTCACTTAGTTTGTGCGCAAACGTGTGGCTGCGGACAGCCAGCTGCCCTGCGCCCCTCACTGGGTCTGCTGGTCACCTCTGCGCTTCCGCGCCCAGAGTCTGCCACTGGTCCGTCCGCTGCCGTCTGTGCCCTGCGCGCCCGTGCCTGCCAGCCAGTGCCTCTTCCCGCCGGGACCCCTCGACCCCACTTCGCAGGCCTCCCGACTCCGCCGCTCCTTACCGGTCTGGATGTACTGGAGCCCGACTTCTGTTCAATTAATTTCCCTGTGTTCTGGTTGTTAATTGTTTCTCAATCTTTGTTGTCTTCAGTCTTGGTTGCGCGAGGAAGCACAATGCGACTGCCTATGCCTCCATCTTGGCCGGAACTCCCCATGTCATCTTTTTAAAAAAAAGATTTTATTTATTTATTTTTAGAGAGAGGGGATGAGAAGGAGAAAGAGAGGGGAGAAATATTTAATGTGTGGTTGCCCCTCTCATGCCCCCTACTGGGGACCTGGCCTGCAACCCAGACATATGACCTGACTGGGAACTGAACTGGCAACACTTTGGTTCGCAGCCCACGCTAAATCTGCTGAGCTACACCAGCCAGGGCCCATGTTGTCTTTTTAAAAAATTAAATTTATTGGGGGTGACATTGGTTAATAAAATTATATCATTTTCAGGTGTACAATTCTATGATACATCATCTGTATATTGTATTGTGTGTTCACCACCCCAAGTCAAGTCTCCTTCCATCACCATTTATCCCCCTATACTCTCTACTACCTTCCTTAACTCCCCTCATGTTGTCTTAAACAGATGGTGATAGTTTAGCCACAGTTTCATCTCTTTATTGATTACAATTTGGAATACACGATCAATCAGTTTTGGTAGGATAGACCTGAGGATGACTCCTAGTATTTTATTCTTACTTACCTCAGTTTCCAATAAGAATCAGGGAGTAGTTTGAGACTCTTGAAGGCCTTCAGGAATGGTGCTTCATTTGGCCTTTTCAAACCAAAGGAGATAAGCCCAGGGCCAACCAAAGGGTGGATACGTTGATATAAATCAGGGAATCCTGGAGAATATATGCTCCCCAAACAATTCTAAATTCAATAAATCTTTTTCTTTCTTTCTGGGTCCAGGAAAGTTCTTGATGATTGCATATAATTTGAACTGATCAAGATTTAAGTATTATCTCTTCTGTTGGCCTCACTTGAGAATGAATACTGGTTGCACACTGAGCTGCATCTACAAGAGATGCAGGCCAAGTGAACCTTGCAGTTACAAGGAGTTAAAGGGCTGGAGGTGCCATTGATGGGCATTCTGGGAGAAGAAGATCTAAAAGAGCTCGGAGGGGAATTATGATGCTGTGGAGGATGCTAGGGAGTTCACTAGGTAATAAATTTTTTTTTCTGAAGACATTGTTCAAGAACCTCAATAGCTTGAGATTTTTCATAACGAGAAAAAGCAGACTATTGTGCATCTGAGATTCTTGTTCCTTTTTGCTGTAGCACTCTCCATAGGTGGACTAATTTGGGCATATCCCAGGAACCCCAGAAGGGCCACTGTAGCTTAAGTGAGTTTTTAGTAGTTTTGCCAGTGAGAATGACAGTGTTAGGGCCTTAATAGTGAAGCATATAGTCAGTGATTGAGGAGCTCCTATGTTATTGACTAATGGCACCTTTATACTTATGAACAGAGGATCCTGAGATTCTAACCCAGTTTCTGTTCCTTACAGAGACTAGCCTCCTACAAATAGAAAAGCCTAGGACTCTAACCCAGCTCCTTAGAAGCAACTACTTGCTTGGCATTCTAACCCAGCTTGTTACAAACAGAGAGACTTAGGACTCTAACTGGCCTCTGCTTGTCTGGGACTGTAACCTGGCTTTTAGAGCATATGCAGAATCTTAAGAATAAAAATCCATCCTCATTGTGCTTCAGTGGACATTTATCTGGAGCACTGGTTTTTGGTTGGAGTCAGACTCATCACTGGATACCCAAACAAGCAAGCAGACTGAAGACAAAAGGTCTTGGTGGAGGATGGGAGGCCTAGTTGTTCCATCTGAGGGCCTAATGGTGGTTATGATCCAGATCACAGTTGTGGCAATAAGAACTTTGAAAGAGAACCAGAGCCAGAGAGAAGTTAAAGCAGTGAGGATAGATTTTATTCAATAGATTATTACAATATGGAGAGACTCCAGTATAAAACTGGGCTCCATTCTGAATACAACCAAAACAAGTCGGGATTTAAGGAGGAAGTTGTAGGGAACATTGGTGGATGGAAAATTACTAAGAGGAAACATCAAGTCTGGGAGGATTCTGGATAAATTGACCCTAAAAGGATTCTTGCTGAAGGCAGGCCAGGATGCTCAGATATCACCTGTGGGATAGTGGCAAGTCGGTGAGATATCACGGGTGTGAAATTAACACTAAAGTGACCCATCAGGATTCTTGCTAAAACTGGATTCTACAAGGAATTACATGGATGGGCCTTGCTGGGGAGGGGATTCAGGGAGGCTGACTGAAGTTTACTGGAGCAAAGAATATTTGTCAGTGGCTGTGAGTATTCAACTCCTTTGGGTTAATGCCAAAGAATGTGATTACTAGCTTGTATGGTAAGAGTATGTTAAGTTTTGTAAGAAACAACCAAACTCTTCCAAAGTGGCTGTACCTACAAGTAGGAATTTTGCATTCCTACAAGCAATGACTGAATATTCCTGTTTCTCCACATCCTTGCCAGTAGTTGAGGTCACTTCACAATGTTTTAATTTATTGTTTGGCCTTTGAAGTCCTAAAGTGTGGGAATGGGATGTTTGGCCATTCACTCATTTTGTCTGAGATTGTTTTTTTCTCTTTTGGCAAACTCTTACATATCTCTCAGGTTCTACACCTCTTGAAAGCCTGCCTGATACATTCTGAACTCCTACAGCCTTCTTTTACTGTATTTTGTCTCTTCCATCATATTGGGGTGGGGATCTTATTATATGAGGCCACAAACATTTACTGACAAAGTCCTTGGGGCCAGAACCTGTCCTGAACTAGAAATATAGGGTTAATTAAACATTGTCATATTGCTGCAGAATTAAATGAGTATGAAGTTCTTAGTACAGAGCCTGGAACAGTGTAAGTGCTTAATAAGTATTAGTATCACCGCCTTCAGTATCTTTCCTTGTCAGTTTATAAAGATATATATATATATTTTAAAGATTTTATTTATTTATTTTTAGAGAGGGAATGGAGGGAGGGAGGGAGGGAGAGAGAGAGAGAGAGAGAAACATCAGTGTGCGGTTGCTAGGGGACATGGCCTACAACCTAGGCATGTGCCCTGACTGGGAATCGAACCTGCGATGCCTGGTTCGCAGCCCGCGCTCAATCCACTGAGCTACACCAGCCAGGGCATAAAGATATATTTTTAACTGATAAAATTACCCTCCTCATGATGCTTTCAATTTTTCTTTACTGAAAACAAATTAACAAGGTTTACACTTGTTCATACACACCTCTTTGCAAAGCTTCCCCCTCCTCTAAATCAAAGATTCTTGAAGTGTACATTCTCCCAATGCCCCAAACTTGCTAGAAGAGCAAATTCTCAGGTCCCATTCTACTGAATGAGAAACTGCATGGGCTGCAACAACCTGCTATTTAACAAACCCTTTAGGTGATTGCGATGCGTTGCCCTAGGAGTCCTGGGTGTTTATATACAATTGTGATGGCTGAGCCAATGGTGTATACGCATTTTAAAATTTTAATAGACACATTTGACCAGCCCTCCAAAAAGGGCACAAACTTCTACTTATATATTAAGGTCTCACTTAGATCAGTGTTACTAAGCGGGTTGGAATATTCCTCTCCAATCCCAGATCCCCAACGCATCGAACATGCCCCGGCTCAGCTGCCTGGCTAGATTGCATCAGCCTTCTAGGGGCCCCGCCCAGAGGTACGTGCACACCGGGTATCTGTAGACAAATAAGACGCAAACAGGGCGGGGGTCCAATTTCCACTCTTGGAGGCACGAAGCGGAAGGAGTCAGAAACGGACGAAGTCTATCTCGGGAGTAGGTGGGACAAAGCTGGGGCTGTGGGGTCTTGGATTTTGTTGTCTTAGAACTCCCAGTGTGCCTGCATTTCAATCTTATGAGTACGGTGTTGCCACTTCTTACATTAAAAAAGGAAAGACAGCCCTCCGGAACCCAAAGCTCCGCCCCACTTATGGCAGTGGCACTCCAATTGGCCAGTTGCCGGGCGCATGCGAACAAGTGAGAACGACCTAATCTTGCAGATCCGTGCGTGAAGGAGGCTTTGGGGGAGGGAGGAGTTCGAGTGAGACTTTCGTGGTGGGATAAATCCGGGCCAAATCTGGGCCCAGTCTGGGCTGAAGCGCCTACTACGCGAGTTGGAGGGCTCGAGAAGATGGGAGAGGGAGGAATCTTGGACTCGCTGACAATTTAGTCTGGGCTTGGGCCCCCAAGCATGGAAGCCGCTGCCTAGGAGGAGGTTAGCGCTACCCAAGGGCAGTAGTCAGGTAGCCACCAGGGGGTGACCCTGCCTGCACACGTTGTCAAGTGGACCCACAGGGACTGGCTCATATGTTTTTGTATCCCTTTCTTCTTTGCCATAACCTGCAAGAGAAAAAGGACCGTGGGTAATTCACCTTCGAATCCCCAGCACCTAACGAAGGGCCTGGAACAAAAAGGGCACATAATTAAGACGGTTGATTGATTGGTGGAAAAAACGAAAAAAAGAAAAAAAAAAGCTCGGAGATATCTGTAGTTTACATAAAGGAAGTTTAGGGTTTTTCTTTTTCATACATAAGACATTTTAAATGTCCACCACCAGACCCTGAGCCCACGCAGTTTTTACGTTGTTGCAGTTGGAATGTACACATAACCCTGTATCCTTAGTTACAGCATAATAAATTTTCCCTGTTGCTATAGAATCTCCACAGCCGTCATCCCTCCGTAATGGCTGTAGAATGTTCCACCAGACACTGCCACGATTCACTTAACCCTTCCCTCTTTTTGGGTATTGAGACAACTTCCCTGTGTTTGACCATCAGAAAATAGTCCTGCAAAGAATAGTTTTGTGCTTAGAGCTTTTCCTGTTTGGGAGGGTGGGAGGGTATTGATTGAGGAGGAGAATTACTTGGAAAATGGAATAAACATATTTTAGGCTTTCGTCAACCCATTTTCCCAAAAGGGATTGCACCCACTGACACTAAAGGCCAAATCCGAAATCAACCTTAGTGAACTCCGGGTCTTGTCTGTCTCCATCCTGCAGCAGTCCTCAAGTTTATTATTAGTTCTGACCTTTGGGGCAAGACAAACAGACACTGAAAGGTTCAGGGACAACTTTAGCAACTGTAACAGCTGACATTGTGAGGGGGTGCAGCTCAGGTTTCATGGTTGGGCAACTGGAGTGGATGAACTTGCCTCACTGAGACAAGGAATCAGAGAAGAGAACAGGTTTGGAAGTGGACAGATGAGATCAGTTTTAAATATGTTCAGATGGAGGTGTGTTGGGACATCTAAGGGGAGGTATCCAGGAGACAGGCATACATATGGATAAACAATAGTCTTTGCCCTTTTCTGAACTCTCAGATCTCCATATCTTTGGATATCTCATAGCCCAGGTTGCCTTTTCTCTTGCACTATCCTGGGAGATCGTTGAGGCAAAGATAAGGGCATGATTCATTTGTGTATCCCTCCTGTCAGTGTCCAGCACAGTATTTCATACGTAGGAGGCCTTAAACGTCTGTCCTGAATGAAGGAATTTCACTGATTTCTTAATTGGATGATTCCTGCAGTACAGATTCTGTTCTGAGGGAAAAGTTTGGGAAACTTGAGAGTTATGGGAAGGCTTCCTGTGAGAGGTGGCATAATGTCACTGTTAATAATCATGACCATTTGCTGAACACCTACTTTGTGTCAATCACTCTGTCACATGCATGTATCAGAAATGCCACTTCTTGCCTGCCATCCTCATACACCCTTCTCAGATAATCTGTTCTACTCACAGCTCCTTCTGAGTGGTCAAGCGAGACCTAATTATGTGCTATATTCTCCCCTTCCTTAGGGTACAGCCAACTGCACCTGATCCAAGATCAGCCCCACAATCTGTGAGTTTTATGTCCCACTTGAAAAGATGAGGTGGGCCAATCATAGTGCTCTTTGGGGGATGTGAAATAAAAGATGCACAGGGGACTTGCCAGTTAGTTGTAGGGAGTTGAGTCAACAGGTCCAGTAGACCAGGATGCTGGTGAGGAGTGGGCATTATGGACCAAACAGGTACAAGGTGAAATTCTGAGTTGAGTGAGGACCATGGGAGAAATGTGCAGAGAGAAGTAGACATAGTGTAGATGAGTCATGTTAATGGCAAAATTCTAGACCAGAGGTATGTGCCTCATTCAGAATTTTCTTGCAGCTCCAGGCTTAATGAGCTCTCACTGTACTTGACTTCCTTCCCTCGCATTTCTAACTTTTGATCTAGTTTGACTAGGTTTCTGTTCCTTGCATCCAAAAGAGCTCTAACCAAAACAATCCTTTATATAGGTTTGCACTTTGGCCCTCTGAGGTGATTATACTTTCCCTCATTTTACAAATGAAGAAATTGAGACTTAGCAAGATTAACTTGACTCAGGTAACACAGCTAATAGGTGATGGAACTAGTCTATCTGATTCTCTTATTCTTTTAAGACATTAATATGTTACTGTTATTTTAAAAAATTACCATAAACTTGTTATTAAAAATATAACAGAAAAGTAAATCAACACAGGCATGATATATTTGACCCCCAGTCAGCTGCTCCCACTCTCCTCTACACTTACTAAGCTCCAGCTACACTGGCCTCTGTTTCTGGAACACATGAAGGTTGTTCTTGACTTTGGGCATTTGCACTGAGTGTTACTCCTGTTTGAAATGCTTTTCTTCTTGATATTCTCATTTCTGGATCCATAGTGTCATTTAGGTCTCAGCTAAATTACCATCTCCTCAGAGAGACACTGCCCAACCATGCAATGTACAATAGCACACCCAACTCTTTCTCTGTACCTTTTTGTCATATCACCTCATGTTATTTTTTTCTGCATAGACCTTGTGTGAAAATTGTGCCTGAAATTGTGGTGTTTATCTATGTAATTGTTTATTGTCTGGCTCTCCTTCAACACTGAGAACAGAGGCCTCATCTATATTTCCAGGAGTTAAAAAGTGCTGACACATGATAGAAGTTCAATCAGTGTTTGTTGAATGAAAGAATGTATAAACTAAAAAATGAAAGCCTTATCTAACCTTTTTCTGTCCCAATACCAATTCCCAGAGAAAGTAACTATTATCAGTTTGGTCTACATCTTCCCAGATACTTTCTATACATACACAAACATATCTCTTTCTATATCAAGATAAATGTGCATGTATTCCTTTTTCATACCAATGAAAATTCTGCAACTTGCTTTTTTCACATAACAGTTTATCATTAACAGCTTTCCATGTCAGTACATAATTCATTTAAAAAACAATTTCAGGACTTCTGGCCAAGATGGAGGCATAGGTAGATAAGTTTTGCTTCCTCATACAACCAAAAGTAGGACAACAACAAATTTAAAAACAAAAAACAACCACAACTGCCAGAAAATCGACCTGTATGGAAGTTTGACAACCAAAGAGTTAAAGAAGAAACATTCATTCAGACTGGTAGGAGGGGCTGAGATGGGCAGCTGGGGTGGAGAGGACACATGACAAGGCAGAGGCTGGAGGACTGGGCAGTCCCACATTTGCATGCAGACAAACCTGGAGAAACAACTGTGGAGCAAGACAGACAGTACAACCCAGGGTTCCAGTGTGGCGAAATAAAGCCTCAAAACCTCTGACTGAAAAACCTGTGGGGTTGTGGTGAGAGAAACTCTCAGCCTTAGGAGAGTTCATTGGACAAACCCACAGGGTCCTAGAAGGTACACAAACCCACCCATCTTGAAATTAGCACCAGAAGGACCCGATTTGCTTGTGGGTAGCAGGAGAAGTGACTGAAAGCCAGCTGAGAGCTGAGCAAGTGGTATCATTCCCTCTCTGACCCTTTCCCCACAGACAGTGCCACAACAAAGCAACATGGGTTGGCCTGCACTGACAAATACCTGGGGCTCCATCCCTTACTATGTAACTGGTGTGCTGAGACAAACAAACGGACAAACAAACAAACAAACAGGCCCAAATGAAAGAACAGATCAAAGCTCCAAAAATACAACTAAGTGATGAAGAGATAGCCAACCTATCATATTCAGAGTTCAAAACACTGGTAATTGGGATGCTCACAGAAATGGTTCAGTATGGTCACGCAATATAGGAAGAAGGGAAGGCTACACAAAGTGAAATACAGGAAAATGTACAGGGAACCACAGTGAAGGGAACAAAACCAGGACTCGAATCAACCACTTGGAGCAGAAGGAAGAAATAAACATTCAACCAGAACAGAATGAATAAACAAGAATTCAAAAACATGAGGAGAGGCTTAGGAACCTCTGGGACAACTTTAAACATTCTAACATCTAAATCATAAGGGTGCCAGAAAGAGAAGAGGAAGAGCAAGAAATGGAAAACTTATTTGAAAGAATAATGAAGAGAACTTCCCTAATCTGGTGGAGGAAATAAGACTTCGAGGAAGTCCAGGAAGCTCAGAAAGTCCCAAAGAAGTTGGACCCAAGGATGAACACACCAAGGCACATCATAATTACAATACCCAAGATTAAAGAGAAGGAGTGACACTTAAAAGCAGCAAGAGGAAGGGAGACAGTTACCTACAAAGGAGTTCCCATAAGACCATCAGCAGATTTCTCAAAAGAAACCTTGCAGGCAAAAGTGGAAAGAAGTATTCCAAGTCATGAAAGGCAAGGACCTACATACAAGATGACTCTATCCAGCAAAGCTATCATTTAGAATGGAAGGGCAGATTAAGTGCTTCCCAGATAAGGTCAAGTTAAAGGAGTTCATCATCACCAAGCCCTCATTATATGACATGTTAAAGGGACTTATCTAAGAAAAAGAAGACAAAAAATGACAACAAATTCACAACTATCATCAACCAAACCAAACCAAACCAAACCAAACAAAAGGAAAACAAACTAAGCAAACAACTAGAACAGGAACAGAATAATGGAAATGCAGATCACATGGTGGGTTATCAGCAGGGAAGGGGAGGGGGATAATAGGGGAAAAGGTACAGTGAATAAGAAACATAAGTGGTAGGTACAAAATAGACAGGGGGAGGTTAAGAATAGTATGGTAAATGGAGAAGCCAAATAACTTATATGTACCACCTATGGACATGAACTAAGGGGGAGGGATGCGGGAGGGGGTGCAGGGCAGAGGGGAATAAAGGGGGAACTATGGGGTAACAGTAATAGCATAATCAATAAAATGTATTTAAAAATAAAAATAAGAATATTTATAATAAATAAATAAATAATTAAACAAATATGTGCACTTTAATGTATGTCAATTATACCTCAATGAAGCTGTTGTAAAATAAAGAATATTAAATTAAAAATAAATATGATTTCCAATTTCTAGTTCCAAATGGAAGGAGCTTTGAAGTTGTTTTTTCTTTCCTCACAACCTAAAAAAAATGTGAACAAATTGAAAATCAACAACTCTTCTTAGATTGGTTGGAGAACTGAGGTCACAGGGCAAATCATTACTCACAAAACTGGACAGACACAGAGAATCACAACTTACTGGAGTATAAGTCTACCACTTGAGCCAGTGGCAGATTCACAGTGCTGTCCTTTGAATCAAAGGGTTGTTGGTTTGATTTCCAGCCAGGGCACATGCCTGGGTTGCAATCCAGGTCCCCAGTTGGGGTCGCACGAGAGGCAACCACATATTGATGTTTCTCTACCTCTCTTTCTCTGTCCCTTCCCCTGTGTCTAAAACTAAATAAAATAAAAATCTTTTAACAAATCCAGCAAACTTTCAAGTAGGTCTTCCAACTTATAAATTCCTTTTAGAGTCTTGGCTGGTATGGCTCAGGGAATTGAGTGCTGGCCTGCAAACCAAAGGGTCACCGGTTTGATTCCCAGTATAGGACACATGTCTAGGTTGTGGGCCAAGTCCTCATTTGGGGGCGCCCGAGAGGCAACCACACATTGATGTTTTTCTATCTCTGTCCCTTCTTCCCGTCCCATTTCTCTAAAAAAAAATAATAAATGAATGAAATTCCTCTCTGAGTGAAGAACATATGTTCTGGCACACATTTCTTCCTGACCTGGGGCTATCATTCAAGTGTATTTTAGGGGTGAGAAGGTGAAGAGTTATGACTCTTCATGAGTTTACCTAGTAGATTATCACTGTGATAGAGTGGAAAAGGAGCTTCTAAGGATGATCCTAATGGCATCCTTGCCTTCAATGGCTGTGCTAATTCTCCAAATATATAAGCAACTGCAAATATTATGCCCAATAGAAGGATTTCCTTTTTCCTGAATACTTTCTGAAATAATAGAGACCAGGATGCCCACTTATATTTTGTATTCATAGGCTTCTCTGCAGCCAGCCTTGGCTCTCTCTCTAGCTGCTGCTCTTTTGTTTCTACTGTCTAGGTTGCCTGGTCAGAGCTCACTGTCGTAATCTGCTGGGTACCCTTGTTTTAATTCTTCTTTTAGTCTGGTGGTTGCCACAACCAATGTTTGAAGAAAGACCACTTTGTCCTAATCACTTCTTTTTCTTGCTTTTTTTAATCCTTCCACCTTCATTACTAAAGAATAACTCCTAGGTTTCCACTTCTATTCCTGTGTATTTAATAAGCCTGTGTACAGTTCTGTAACAGTCAAATCCTCCCCTCACTTCTAGACCATGGTAAGCATTGGACAATTATTTATAACTATAGTTTTGTTTCTCTAAGAATGTCTTGTAAATGGCATCATAGGTAAATGACTGGTTTCTTTTACTCAGTCTTTGAGATTCATTCAAGTAGTTCTGTGGATCAAAAGTGTGTTCTTTTTTATCATTGAGTAGTATTCCATTGTGTGAATGTACCACAATCTGTTTATTCATTTTCTCATTGGAAGACATTTTGGTTATTTCCAGTTTTTGCCTTTTGTAAATAAAGCTGCTATGAACATTCATGTGAAGACTTTTTATTTTCATTTCCCTAGGGCAAATAGTCAGATGTGGGTTTGCTGGGTCATATGGTAAGTATATGTTTAACTTATAGGAAACTTCAAAACTGTTTTCTAGAGTGGGTGTCTCATATTGCATTTTACCACCAATATATGAGACTTACAATTGCCCTACATCTTCACCAGACCTGTGTATTGTCATTATTTTTAATTTTAGCTATTTTTAAAAAATCCTCCCTTGAGAATATGTTTATCGATGTTAGAGACAGAGGATGTGGGGGGGGGAGAGAGAGAGAGAGAGACATTGACGTGACAGAGAAACACAAGCCCTCTTGTATAAACCCTGACAGGATTGAACCTAAATCTAGGTATGTGCCCCGACTGGAGATTGAACCCTCAACTTTTGGGTGTACAGGATGATGCTCCAAACAACTGAGCCACCCGGCCTGGCAATTTTAGCTATTCTTATAGTTGTATAGTAGTATTGCATTACAGTTTCAATTTGTATTTATCTAATAATGGTGAACAGCTTTTCATGTGTTTGTCATATTCATATCTTCTTTAGTGAAGTGTGTGTTCACTCTTTAGTTTACCTTTTAATTGCATTGTTTGTTTTTTTTATTAAGTTTTGAGAGTAATTTTGTAAATTCTGGCTACAAGTTCTTTGTCAGATATGTGAATTATAAATATTATCTCCCAGTCTATGTCCTGTTTTTTCATTTTCCTTAATAGTGTTATTTGCAAAATAAACATTTAAAAATTTTGATGAAGTCCAAATTTTCTCAGCAAATTTTATTTTGGATTACACTTTTAGTGTTAAACCCAAGGTCATACAGATTTTTTTCTTATGTGTTATTCTAAAAATTTTATAGTTTACTTTTAGATCTATGATTCATTTGGTGTAATTTTCATATAACATGTGAAGTTCAGGTTGAATTTTGGGGTATAGGTGTGTAATAGTTCCAATAATGTTTGTTGAAAAGATTATCCTTTCTCCATTGAGTTTCCTTTGCAAATTTGTAAAAAAATTAGTTGTCTTTATTGACTTGTGTGAGTCTATTTCTGGGTTCTTGATTCTGTTGCATTGTTTTATGTATTTATTACTTTGTAAAAAACACACTGTTTTGATTACTGTAGCTTTATAGTAAGTTCTAAATTCAGGTAGTGTGATTCCTACAATTTTATTATTCTTTTTTGTTGTTGTTGTTGAGCATGAGATAATTTATATTTTTAATTTAAAATTTTTAATTGTTGTTCAAGTACAGTTGTCTCCATTTTCACTACACCACACCCCATATTATTCTTTTTCAAAATTATTCTATTTCTTTTGCTTTCCTTTCCAAATAAATTTTAGACAAGTTTATTAATATCTATAAAAATTTTACTGGGATTTTGATCACTATTTCATTAAATCTATATATTAATTTGAGGAGAATTAACATCTAAATTATATATATTTTCCATTGTTATTTATTTAATTTTATTTAATCTTTATTTTTTCCGTTACCATTTAGTCCTCTTATACTCCCCTCCCCTCAACAATCACCACATTGTAGTCCATGTCCATGAGTTCTTTTTCCTTTTTGTTCAGTCCCTCCAACACCTAACGTCCCCCCCAAGCTGTCATTTGCTCTCCATCTATGAATCTGTCTGTTTTGCTTGTTACTCCATTTTGTTCATTAGTTTCCACATATGAGTGAAATCATATGGTAATTTGACTTCCTATGCCTGGCATATTTCACTTAGCATAATGTGCTCCAGGTCCATCCATACTGTTGCAAAGGGTAAAATTCTTTTCTCTTTTTATGACCCAGTAGTATTCCATTGTGTAAATGTCCCATGGTTGTTTTATCTACTCATCTATTGCTGGACACTTGGGCTGCTTCCATATTCTGGCAATTGTAAATAACGTTGCAATGAACATAGGGGTGCTTGTGCTCTTTTGAATTAGTGTTTTGGGTGCCTTTCGATATATTCCCAGAAGTGGAATTGCTAGGTCAAAAGGCAGATCCATCTTTAATTTTTTGAGCTATCTCTACACTGACTTTCACAGTGGTTGCACCAGTCTGCATTCCCACGAACAGTTCAAAAGTGTTCCCCTTTCTTCATATCCTCACCAGAACTTGTTTGTGTATTTATTGATGATTGTCATTCTGACAGGAGTATCTCATTGTGGTTTTAATTTGCATTTCTCTGATGATTAGTGATGTTGAGCATCTTTTTATATGTCTATTGGCCATCTGTATGTCCCCTTTGGAGAAGTGTCTATTCAAGTCCTTTGCCCATTTTATAATTCAGTTGTTTGTTTGTTTTTGGTGTTGAGTTTTGTAAGGAAATATTATAAATTATAGCATAAATGTTGGATATTAACCCCTTATCAGATGTATCAGTGAATATGTATTCCCATTTTGTGAGTTGTCTTTTTATTTTGCTGATGATTTCCTTTGCTGTGCAAAAACATTTTAGATTGATTAAGTCCCGTTTACTTATTTATTCTTTTGTTTCCCTTGCCTGGGGAGATATATCCAATAAAAAAATTCTTTTTAAAAAGATTTTATTTATTTATTTTTAGAGAAAGGGAAGGAGAAAGAGAGGGAAAGAAACATCAATGTGTGGTTGCCTCTCACATACCCCCTACTGGGGACTTGGCCTGCAACTCAGTCTTGTGCCCTGACTGGGAATTGAACTGGCAAGTCTTTGGTTTGCCGGCCAGAACTCAATCCACTGAGCCACACCAGCCAGGGTTTGATAAAAAATTTCTATGAGCAATGTCCGAGATTTGCTGCCTATGTTTTCTTTAAGGATTTTCATGGATTCAAGTCTAACATTTTTAAATTTATTCTCATGCGTTGTGTAAGAAGGTGGTCTAGTTTCATTTTTCTGTATGTATCTCTCCAATTTTCCCAACACCATTTATTGAATAAACCATAATTAATCCATTGTGTGTGCCTGCTTCCTCTGTCAAATAATAATTGAGTATAAAGGTGTGGGTTTATTTATGGGACTTTCCCATTGATCTGTTTATTCATTGTTTATTCATTCCCATTCATTGTTTAATAACATGTTATTTAGCTTCCATGTCTTGGCATGTTTTTCAGTGTTCTTCTTGTGATGAGTGGGAGTCCATGGTGGGGTGAAGATGGAGACAACTGTACCTGAACAACAATAAGAAATGTAAAGAAAAAGTCTATTTTCTCAGATATAAGAACTGCTACCTCAGCTTCTTTCATTTTCCATTTGCATGACTTTTTTTTTCCATCTCTGTACTTTTAGTCTGTGTGTATCTTTCAATCTGAGATGGATCTCTTTGAGGTAGCATACATATGGGTCTTGTTTTCTCATCTGTTCAGCTACCTTATGTCTTTAGATCAGAGCATTTGAGTCATTTACATTTAAGGAGATTATTGATAGATATGTATATAGTGCCATTTTATTGTTAGACTGTTTTCCTCTGGGTTTTGTTATTTCTCCTCCTCTTCTTCCTCCTCCTCTTCCTCTTCCTACTTCTTCCTTCTCTTCCTTCTTCTTCTTTCTTCTTTCTCCTCCTCCTCTTCCTTCTTCTCCTTCTTCCTCCTCCTCCCCCTCTTCTTCTTCCTCCTCCTCCTCTTCCTCTTTCTCCTCTTCTTCTTCTTCCTATTCCTCCTCCTCCTCCAAGCCATTTAACATTTGTTGCAGTACTGGTTTGGTGTTAACAGACTCCTTTAGCTTTTTCTTGTCTGGGAGGTCCTTATTTTTCATTTGATTTTACAGGATATCCTTGTTCGGTAACATAGCCTTGGTTGTAAGTCCTTTCTTTTCACCACTTTGAATATTTCATGCCATTCTCTTTGGTCCTAAAATGTGTCTTTTGAGAAATCAGATGACAGTCTAATTGATGTAACCACCTGCTTTTCTCTTGCAGTTCTTAGGATTCTCTCTTTGTCTTTAAGCCTTATCATTTTAATTATTATGTGTCTCTGTGTAGGCCTCTTTGGGCCACCTTCTTTGGGACTCTCTGAGCTTCCTGAACTTTTGTGTCTTTTTCCTTCACCAGATTAGGGACGTTTTCAATCATTATTTCTTCAAATAGGCTCTTGATCCCTTGCTCACTCTCTTCTCTTTCTGGTATTCTTATGATGTGGATGTTGTTATGCTTCATGTTGTCCAAAATGTTTCTTAAGCTTTCCTCATTTTTTAAATTCTTATTTCTTTTTGCTGCTCTGCCTGGGTGTTTTTTCCACCTTGTCTTCCAAAGCACTGATTCGATCCTCTGCTTCATCTGACCTACTGTTTATTCCTCCCAGTGTATTACTTACTTCAGATATTGCATTTTTTACTTCCTACTGGTCTTTTTTCATGGTTTCTTTGTCTTTTTTTTCATGCTGTTGAGTATCTGTATAATCATTACTATAAAGTCTCTATCTGATTGTCTCCATTTCATGTAGTTCTTCTGGAGAATCCTCTTGTTTTTTTCATTTGTGATCTGTTTCTTTGTCTTCCCATTTTGGCTGCTTCTTTGTATTTTCTGCCTTAGCTATTAAACTAATCAACAGCTAAATGGATCACCTGTTAATTTAATCAAGCTGTGTTCAGCAGCCTGGCATAAACACCACAGGGTGGGACAGAGTAATTTCTGCAGGTGGGGCTATTGCTTCACCTCAGTTTGACAGCACTTGGAGAGGTGTGCTCTGCCTGATAAATATGGCTTCTGCAGTATGGGGAATGACTCAGCACAGGGATACTGGTAGCTGTTCCTTCAGATCTCTCCCTAGAGCCACCAGCCCCAGACTCTCCTCAAGCATCTTTAGTCCACTCTGCCCTCCCTCTGCCAGAGCCCAGGGTAAGTGGCTGCAAACAATATTTTGTGCATTGGCCCTTTAAGAGGCTCTCTTTGTCTGCAGCTGTCTCTGACTGGCAGACAGAAACCCTGCTGCTTTTCAAAGCTGGATGTATTCTGCGTTCCTTTCTAGCTCTGGTGTTGTAGGCTGGGGAACCCAGCTTGGGGTTTTGATGCCACACTTCTTAGGATGAATCCCCCAGCCATTGAAATATCCCTCCAGAACTTCAGCTGCCACCCATGGGAGTGCAGCCAGCCCTGTCATTCCTGTTCTGCATGTGCTACCAGTCTTGTGGTGAAGTGTTTCTTTCTGTCTGTTCTTGGTTATAAGGCTACTCTCCAGCTAGTGTTCAGTTGGTTATTCTGGATGATTTCTCTACAGCTTGGTTGTAATTCCAAACTGGTCCTGGAGGGATGTTAGTGTAGCTTCCACTTTCTTCCCCACCATTCTGGATTCTCTCTCTAATCATGTTTTCTTCTAGAAAACAATACAAAGTGTTGACTTTGTATTTTGCTACTTTTCTAAATTAACTTATTAGTTCTAGAGGTGTTTTCAATGGATTTTTTTTTACTATTTTGTATAGAGAAAATCATGTTGATTATACCTAGTTTTTATTTATTACTTCACAGTTTGTATGTTTTTATTTCTTTTTCTCACTTTATTGCATTGACTAAGACTTCTAGTATTATGTTCAATAGGACTGGTAAGAGTGAATATCCCTTCCTTGTTCTTAACCATTGTAGAAAGTATTTACTCTTTCACTATTAACTATGATGTTAATGTAGGATATTTTAGATGTCCTTCATCAAGTTGAAGATGTTTCCATCTATTTCTAGTTTCCCAAGAGTTTTTTTTTATGAGTGGATATTTTATTTTGTTAAATCCTTTCAATGCACTCATTCATATGATTATGTGGTTTTATATCTACAGATATTGAAATGGTGGATTGCATTTATCAATTTCTGAATTCATGAGATAAACCCCACTTGGTCGTGGGATTTATATTGTTGTATCTGATTTGCTACCATTTTGTCTAGGATTTTTGCATTAACAGTTAATGAGAGATACTGGATCATTCTGGCCAAGATGAAGGTGTAGGTAGACACACTGTGCCTCCTTGCACAACCAAAAGAGGGACAACAAAAATTTAAAAACAAAAAAAAACCAGAACAAAAAATCAAACTGTATGGAAGTCTGACAACCAAGGAGTTAAAGAAACATTCATCCAGACTAATAGGAGGGGTGGAGACAGGCAGCTGGGTGCAGAGGACTGAAGGCAAGGGTGGCAGCCTGTGGACCCAGTGGGGCAGCAGATTGTGGAGTATGGTGGGCAAGGCTGCAGCTACCTGGCAAGGCAGCGGATGGCAGACCCGGAGAGGTGGCAACTGGTGGAGCAGGCTGTCCCATATTTGAGTGCAGATAAATCAGGAGAAACAATTGGGGAGGGAAACAGACTGTGCAACCCAGGGCTACAGCGTGGGGGAATAAAGTCTCAAACCACTGATTGAAAACACCTGCGGGGGTTGAAGTGGCAGCGGGAAAAACTCCCAGTCTCACAGGAGAGTTTGTTGGAGAGACCCACAGGGTCCTAGAACATACACAAACCCACCCACCCAGAATCAGCACCAGAAGGACCAGATTTACTTGTGGGTAGCAGGGAAAGTGACTGAAAGATGGCAGAGAGCTGAGAAAGCACCATTGTTCCCTCTTGGACCACTTCCCCACATACAGCATCATAACGCAGCAACACGGGTTGCCCTGCCCTGGTGAACAACTAAGCTCCACCCCTTACTATGTAACAGGCACATCAAGACAAAAAAATGGCCCAATGAAAGAACAGATCAAAACTCCAGAAAACAACAACAACTCAGCAATGAAGAGATAGCCAACCCATCAGATGCACAGTTCAAAACACTGGTAATCAGGATGCTCACAGAATTGGTTGAATTTGGTCACAGATTAGATGAAAAAGTGAAGGCTATACTAAGTAAAATAAAGGAAAATGTACAGGGAACCAGTAGTGACAGGAAGGAAACCAGGACTCAAATCAACAGTGTGGACCAGAAGGGAAAAAAGAAACATTCGACCAGAAAAGAATGAAGAAACAAGAATGCAAAAAAATGAGGAGAGGCTTAGGAACCTTCAGAACATCTTTACATGATCCAACATCTGAATTATGGGGATACCAGAAGGAGAAGAGAAAGAGCAACAAGTGGAAAGTTATTTGAACAAATAATAAGAGAACTTCCCCAATCTGGCAAAAGAAATAGACTTCCAAGAAGTCCAGGAAGCTCAGAAAGTCCCAAAGAAGTTGGACCCAAGGATGAACACACCAAGGCACATCATAATTACATTAGCCAAGATGAGAGAGAAGGAGAGAATCTTAAAAGCAGCAAGAGGAAAGGAGACAGTTACCTACAAAGGAGTTCCCATAAGACCATCAGCAGATTTCTCAAAAGAAACCTTGCAGGCAAAAGTGGAAAGAAGTATTCCAAGTCATGAAAGCCAAGGACCTACATACAAGATGACTGTATCCAGCAAAGCTATCATTTAGAATGGAAGAGCAGATAAAGTGCTTCCCAGATAAGGTCAAGTTAAAGAAGTTCATCATCACCAAGCCCTTATTATATGAAATGTTAACGGAACTTACTTAAGAAAAAGAAGATAAAAATATGAACAATAAAATGACAACTCACAACTATCAAGAAACAAAACTAAGAAAACAAAAAGAAATACAAAAACAAACTAAGCAAGCAACTAGAACAGGAACAGAATCACAGAAATGGACATCACATGGCAGTTTATCAGCAGAGAAAGACAGGGGGATAATTGGGGATAAGGTACAGCGAATAAGAAACATAAATGGTAGGTACAAAATAGACAGGGGGAGGTTAAGAATAGTATGGGAAATGGAGAAGTCAAAGAATTTCTAGGTATGACCCATGAACTATGGTAGGGGAATCCTGGAGGGACAGGAGTGATACAGGGCAAAGGAGAATAAAGGGGAGAAAAAAATGGGACAATTGTAATACCATAATCAATAACATATATGTTTTAAAAAATCAAAGGAAAAGTAAGGAGCTTCTCAGATAAGGAAAAGCTAATGGAGTTTGTTAACACAAAAATGATACTGCAACAAATGTTAAACAGCTTGTTATAAGCAGAAGAAAAAGCATAAGAAGGAGAAGAGGAAGAAAAAACAGAGGAAAACAATTTAACAATAAATTGGCATTACATACTTATCTATTGATAATCACCTTAAGTGTAAACAACTTAATGCCCCAACCCAAAAAACACAGGGTAGCTGAATGGATAAGAAAAGAAGACCCATATATGTGCTACCTGCTAGCTATACATCTCAGATCAAAAGATAGACACAGACTAAAAGTAAAGAAATGGCAAAAGATGTTTCATGCAAAAGGAAAGGAAAAAAAAAGCTTGGGTAGAAGTACTTATATATGACAAAATAGACTTCAAAACCAAGGCTATAGTAAGAGACAAAGAAGGACACTACATAATGATAAAGGGAACAATCCAACAAGAAGATATAAGCCTAGTAAACATTTACACACCCAACATAGGAGCACCTAAATATGTGAAGTAAAAGTTGAATGACATTAAGGGAGAGATTGACAGATATACAATCATAGTTGGGGTTTTTAACACCCTCTTCACTTCAATGGATAGATCTTCTGGGCAGAAAATCAACAAGGGGACAGCAGCCTTAAATGATACACTAGATCAAATGGATTTAATTGATATTTTCACAGTATTTCACCTCAAAGCATCAGAAGATACATACTTTTCAAGTGCTCATGGAACATTTTCTAGGATAGACCACATGTTATGACACAAAACAAGTCTCAATAAATTTAAGTAGATCGAGCCCTGGCTGGTGTAGCTCAGTGGATTGATCACAGGCCTGCAAACCAAAGGGTCGCTGTTTTGATTACCAGTCCAAGGCACATGCCTGGGTTGTTGGTCTGGTCCCCAATAGTGGGTGCATGAGAGGTAACCACAAATTGATGTTTCTCTCCCTCTCTTTCTCCCCTCCTCCTCTCTCTAAAAAGAAGTCACATCTTTAAAAAAATTTTAGTAGATTGAAATATATCAAGCATCTTCTCTGGCCACAATGTATGAAACTAGAAATCAATCACAAAACTAGAAATCAATCACAAGAAGAACACTGGAAAACATGCAAAGACATGGATGCTAAATAACAACTTATTAAACAATGAATGAGTAAACCATGAGATCAAGAAATAAATTGAGGGCTTCTGATCAAATTGGAGGCATATACAAACATGCTTCGTGCAACCACAAGAAGAATTACAACTAGACCTCAAAATAAATAACACCCAGAACTGTCAGAAAGTCAAACTGTATGGAAGTCCAACTACCAAGGATTTAAATAAGCCACATTCATCCAGACGGGTAAGTGGGGGAAGTGGAGTAGGAGTGGAGAAGGGAGGAGATGCGGTGTGGCACAGAGACTGTGGCAGTGATGGAATGGGTGGCCGCATATTTGGGTATGGTGGATAAAAATCAGGATATTTTGGGAGTGAGCAATCCCAGCCCCAGGCCAGACTGCACAGGCCAGGGTTTCAGGGCCAGGAATATAAAGCCCTGTAACTTATATCTATAAAAACCAGTGGTGGTTGGGGCTGTGGAAGAAACTGCTGGTTTTTCAGAAGAGTCCATTTAAAGGGCTTACACAGACTTAGAATGTACACAAATCCAACCATGCTGAAATTCACTGAGAGACAAAGGCTGGGAGGGCACCTATCACATATGGGAAGAGTGTGAAGTGACTGGATACAGGTTGAGGGCTAGGAAAACCTTCAGAAGACAGGCAGTGGCATTGTCCCCTCTCTGAGCACTCCTTCCCCCCCCACAGAGCCACAAAACAGTAAAGTGAGTTGCCTAACCCTGATGAATACCTAAGGCTTCACCGCATACAGCTTGAAGGTGTACTAAGACAGGGAGTCAAATTAGCTCTACCTAATACACAGAAACAAGCACAGGGAGGATGCCGAATTGGGGAGACAAAGAAATATGGCCCAAATGAAAGAACAGAACAAAGCCCCAGAAAAAGAACTAAGCAACCTATTGGATGCAGAATTCAAAGCACTGGTGATAAGGATGCTCAGATAACTTACTGAGTATGACAAGTGCATAAGGGAAGAAATGAAGTCTACAGTAAGTGAAATAAAGAAATATCCACAGGGAAACAACAGTGAAGGGAAGAAAGCTGAGATCCAAATCAACCATGTGGAACATAAGGAAGATGTAAACATTCAACCAAGGGAAAGAAGAAACAAAATTTCAAAAACCGAGAATGGTATAAGAAACCTTTGGGACATCACCAAACATTCCAATATCTGAACCATAGGTCTTCCAGAAGAAGAGAAGAGCAAGAAATTGAAAACTTATTTGAAAAAATAATGAAAGAAAACTTCCCTAATTTGTTAAAGGAAATAGACATACAAGTGCAACAAGCACCAAGAATCCCAAACAAGTTGGATCCAAAGAGGACCACACCAGACACATACTTAAAATGCCAAAGGTTAAAGATAAAGAAAGAACCTTAAAAGCAGCAAGGGAAAAGCAGAGAGTTACCACAAAGGAGTTCCTGTAAGACAATCAGCTGACTTCTTAAAAGAAATTTGCAGGCAAAAGGGACTCGCAAGAAGCATTCAAAATGAGAGAAAGCGAGGATCTACATCCAAGATTACTCTATCCAGCAAAACTATCATTTAGAAATGAAGAGCACCTAAAATGCTTCCCAGAGAAGATAAAGCTAAAGGTGTTCATCATCATCAAGCCATTGTTACATGAGATGTTAAAGGGACTGATTTAAGAAAAAGAAGGTCAAAACTATGAACATTAAAATGGCAACAAATTCACAACTATCAATAACTGAATCTAAAAAAAAACAAAGTAAGCAAACAATCAGAACAGGAAGATAATCATAGATATGGAGATCATTTGTAGAGTTAACAGCTTGGAGGGGGAAGGGAGAGAATGGGTAAAAAGTACAGGGAATAAGAAGCATAATTGGTAGACATAAGATACACAGGGGGATGTTAAGAATAGTATAGGAAATGGAGAAGCCAAATAACTTATGTGCACAACCCATGAGCATGAACTAAGTGGAGGGATTGCTGCAGGGAAGAGGGGTACTGGGCAGAGGGGGACAAAGCAGGGAAAATTGGCACAACTGTATAGCATAATCAATAAAATATACTTTAAAAGGAGATACATTGAAGATAACTTGAAACTAATGAAAATAAGACACAACAATCTGAAATATCTGGAACACTGGAAAATCAATCCTAAGAGGGAAATTCATAGTATTACAGGCCTATCTCAAGAAACAAGAAAAAGCTCAAATAAACAATTTAACTTTACACTTAAAGGAACTTCAAAAAGAACAACAAAGTCCAAAGTGATTAGAAGGAAGGAAATAATAAAGGTCAGAGCAGAAAAAAAATGAAATAGAGTAAAAAAAATGATATAAAACATCAATGAATCCAAGAGATGGTTCTTTGAAAAGATAAATAAGATTAACAAAGCTTGAGCCAGATTCATCAAGAAAAAAGGAATGAGGGCCTGAATAAATGAAATAAAAAATGAAAGAGGAGAAATAACAACTGACACCAAATACAAGGAATTGTAAGACAATATTATGAACAAATATATGCCAACAAACTGAACAACGTGAATGAAATGGATAAATTTTTTTCTTAAAAAATTTTAAAATATATTTTACTGATTACATTATTACAGTTGTCCCATTTCCCCCTTCACTCCCCACCACCCTACACCCTCCTCCCACCCACATTCCCCCCCTTTAGTTCATGTCCATGGGTCATACTTACAAGTTCTTTAGCGTCTACATTTCCCATGCTATTCTTACCTTCCCCTGTCTATTTTCTACCTACCATCTATGCCACTTATTCTCTGTACACTTTCCCCCTCTCTCCTCCAATTGCCCTGTCACTAACCCTTCATGTGATCTCCATTTCTATGGTTCTGTTCCTGTTCTAGTTGTTTGCTTAGTTTGGTTTTTGTTTTAGGTGTGGTTGTTAATAATTGTGAGTTTGCTCTCCTTTTACTGTACATGCTTTTTATCTTCTTTTTCTTAAATAAGTCCCTTTAACATTTCACATAATAAGAGCTTGGTGATGATGAGCTCCTTTAACTTGACCTTATCTGGAAAGCAATTTATCTGCCCTTCCATTCTAAATGAAAGCTTTGCTGGATAGAACAATCTGGGATGTAGGTCCTTGCCTTTCATGACTTGGAATACTTCTTTCCAACCCCTTCTTGCCTGTAAGATCTCTTTTGAGAAGTCAGCTGACAGTCTGATGGGAACTCCTTTGTAGGTAACTCTCCTTTCCTCTTGCTGCTTTTAAGTGTCTCTCCTTCTCTTTCATCTTGGGTAATGCAATTATGATGTGCCTTGGCATGTTCCTCCTTGGGTCCAACTTCTTTGGGACTTTCTGAGCTTCCTGGAATTCCTGGAAGTCTATTTCCTTTGCCAGAATGGGGAAGTTCTCCTTTATTATTTGTTCAAATAACTTTTTCACTTGTTGGTTTTCCTCCTCTCCTTCTGGTGTCCCTATAATTCATATGTTGGAATGTTTCAAGATATCCTGGAGGTTCCTAAGCCTCTCCTCATTTTTGGGGGTTCTTGTTTTTTCATTCTTTTCTGATTGGATGTTTCTTTCTTCCTTCTGGTCCACATGGTTGATTTGAGTCCCAGTTTCCTTCCCATCACTATTGGTTCCCTGTAAATTTTCCTTTATTTTATTTAGTGTAGCCTTCATTTTATTATCTAATTTGTGACCAAATTCAACCAATTCTGTGAGCATCCTGATTACCAGTGTTTTGAACTATGCATCTCATAAGTTGGCTGCCTCTTCATCACTTAGTTGTATTTGTTCTGGAGCTTTGATCTCTTCTTTCATTTGGGCCATTTTTTTTTTGTCTCAGCATGACTGTTATGTAGTGAGGGGCAGAGCTTTAGGTGTTCACCAGGGTGGGGCAACCCAGTGGCTGGGTTGTGACACTATATATGGGGCAGGGATCAGAAAGGGAACAGTGGCACTTGCTCTGCTCTCTGCCAGAGATCAGTCACTTCCTCCACTTCCCCCAAGCAAACTGGGCCCTTCTGGTGCTGATTCCTGTGTGGGTAGGTTTGTGTATGTTCTAGGACCCTGTGGGTCTCTCCAACAAACTTTCCTGTGAGGCTGGGAGTCTCTTCCAGCACCTCAACCCCCACAGGTGTTTTCAATCAGTGTTTTGAGGCTTTATTTCCCTGTGCTGGGACACTGGGTTGCACAGTCTGTCTCACTCCCCTGTTGTTTCTCCTGGTTTATCTGTGCGCAAGTGTGGGACCACCTGGTCTTCGAGTTGCCTTGTGCACAGTGCCTCTCCACAATCTGCTGCCTCACTGAGTCCACCAGCTGCTGCCTTGTGCACCTGGAGTCCGCCAGCCACCACTTTGCCGCAAGCCCTCTCTGCTCATCCACCCAACTCTGCCCCTACTACTGGTCTGGATGAATATGTCTACTTTAATTTCTTGGTTGTTGGACTTCCATACAGTTCAATTTTCTGTTGGTACTGGTTGTTTTCTGTTTCTAAATTGTTGTTGTCCTTCTTTTGGTTGTGCGAGGAGGTATGCTGTGTCTACCTATGCCTCCATCTTGGCTGGAAGTTGAAATGGATAAATTTCTAAAAACATACACTCTCCCAAAACTAAATCAGAGAAGAATCAGAGAAACAGAATAGACATATTACATCTAGTGAAATTGAAGATGCCATAAAAATATTCCCAACAAACCAAAGCCCTAGGCTGGATGACTACACAGGAGAATTTTACCAAACATTCTGAGAACTAACACCTCTCCATCTCAAACTCTTTAATAAAATTCAAGAGGAGGGAAGGACCATAACTTCATTGTACAAAGCCAGCATTATCCTACTTCCAAAGCCACATACAGACTCTACAGAAAAAAGGAAAATTGTAGGCCAATATCCCTGATGAATATAGATGCTAAAATCCTCAAGAAAACATTAGCAAACTAAATACAGCAATACATCAAAAAGATGACACAACATATTCAAGTGGGATTTATTCCAGGAATGCAAGGTTGGTATAGTATTGGCAAATCAATAAATATGATTCGCCACATAAACAAAAAGAAGGATAAAACCACATGATTATACCAATAGATGCAGAAAAAAATTTTGATAAAGTCCAGCATCCATTTAATATACAAAATCTTAGAAAAATGGGATTAGAGGGAATTTACATAAATATACCATAAGCCACATATGACAAACACACTGCCAATATCATACTCAATGGGCAAAAACTACAAGAATTACCCTTAAGATCAGGAACAGGGTAGGGATGTACACTTTCACCTCTCTTATTCAACATAGTACCTGATGTCAGCCATAGCAATAAGACAAGAAGAATGAAAAAGTATCCAATTTGAAAGGAAGAAGTAAAACTGTCATTATTTGCAGATGACATGATACTGTGCATAGAGAACCCCAAAGATTCCACCAACAAACTACTAGAAGTGATAAATGAATGCAGCAAAGTAGCAGGATACAAAATTAATATCCAGAAATCAGTTACATTTTTATATGCCAAAAATGAACTAATAGAAAGGGAAATTAAGAAAACAATCCCATTCACAATGGTTTCAAAAAGAATAAAATACCCAGGACTAAACCTAACCAAGGATGTAAAAGGCCTATACTTGGAAAATTATAAGACACTGAAGAAAGAAATTTAAGAAGATACAAATAAATGGAAGCACATACTGTGTTCGAGGATAGGAAGAATTAACATCATAAAAAGTCCAAACTACCCAAAGCAATCTATGGATTTAATGCAATTCTTATCAAGATTCCAGTGACATATTTCACAAAACTAGAACAAATATTTTAAACATTTATATGGAACCATAAAAGGCCCAACATAGCAACAGTGATCCTGAGAAAGAAGAACAAAGGTAGAGGAATCACACTACCTAATATCAAACTATAGTATAATGTCATTGTAGTCGAAACAGCATAGTACTGGCATAAAAACAGACACATAGATCAATGGAACAGAATACAGAGCTCAGATATCAACCTATGGCTTTATAGTTAATTAATATTAAACAGAGGAGGTAAGCACATACAAGGGCTAAATACAGTTTTTTTCAATATATGGTTTTGGAAGATCTGGACAGCTATGTGCAAAAAAATGAACTTTACTACCAAATTATACCATGCCCAATGATAAACACAAGATGGACAAAAGACATAAATATAAGTCATGACACCATAAAAGTCCTAGAGGGGAACATAGGCACGGACATTTTACATATTCCATGCAGCAACATATTCATCAATATGTCCCCTAGAGCAAGGGATATAAAGGAAAGAATAAACAAATGGGACTTCAATGAATTAAAAAGCTTCTGCACAGCCAAAGAAAACATCAAAAGAAAAGGGTACCGACTATATGGGAAAATATATTTGCCAATTATACCTCTGACAAGGTTTTGATCTCCAAATATGTGAGGAACTCACATGACCAGGAAGACAATCCAATTAAAAATGGGCAAAGGACCTGAACAGACACTTTGCCAAGGAGGACATACTAAGGGCCCGGAGACATATGAAAGGATGCTCCATATCATGAGCCATCAGAGAGATGCAAATTAAAACTACAATGGGATACCACTTCACACCAGTCAGAATGGCCATCATAACCAAATCAGCAAATGCTGACAAGGTTGTGGAGAAAAGGGAACCCTAGCGCACTGTTGGTGGGAATGCAGACTGGTGCAGCAACTGTGGAAAACAGCGTGATATTTCCTCAGAAAACTAAAAATGGAACTGCCTTTTGACCAAGCAACTCCACTGCTGGGATCATACCCTAACGACCCTCAAACACCAATTCAAAAGAATGTACACACCCTAATGTTTATAGCAGCACAATTTCCAATAGTCAAGTATTGAAAGTTACCTAAGTGCCCATCAATAAATAAGTTGATAAAAAAAACTGTGGTACATTTACACAATGGACTACTACACAATAGAAAAAAAGAAGGAACTTCTACCCTTTGTGACATTATGGATGGAACTGGAGAGTATTATGCTAAGTGAAGTAAGCCAGGTAGTGGAAGACATATACCGTATGATTTCACCAATAAGTGGAACCTAATCAATAAAACAAACAAGTGAGGACAATAGAACCAAAGACATGGAAATAAAGAACAAAATGACAGTGATTGGAGGAGCGGGCGGTGGGGGTGGTTAGTGGGGAAAAGAAGGGAAAGGGTCATCAAGGAACATGTATAAAGGACATATGGACAAAAACAATGAGGGGAAAATTGATTATGGGAGGTGGGGTGGGTAGACGGAGGAGAGTAATGGGAGGGAAAAGGGGACAACTGTAGTTGAACAACAACAAAAAGTAAAAGAAAAAATGATAGTTTATTCAGTAAATGGTGTTGGGAAAATTGGATGGATACATGCAGAAAAATGAAACTAGACCACCTTCTTACACCACACACAAGAATAAATTCAAAATGCATCAAAGACTTAAATGTTAGATCTGGAAACCATAAAAATTGTGAAGAAAAGATAGGCAGTGAAATCTCAGATATTGTTCTTAGCAATATTTTTTGCTATATGTCCCAGGCAAGGGAAGCAAAAGAAAAAAATAAACAAATGGGACTGTTTCAAACTAAAAAGTTTTTGCACAGCACAGGAAATTGTCAACAAAATAAAAATAAAATCCACAGAATGGGAGAACATATTCACTGATACATCTGATAAGAGGTTAATATCCAAAATTTATTAAGTACTTATTATTAAAAGTACTTAGATAACTCAAAACCATAAAAACAAACAACCCAATTTAAAAATGGGAAAGGACCTGAATAGATACATCTCCAAAGAGTACATACAGATGGCCAATAGACATATGAGAAGATGCTCAACAGCACTAATCATCAAAGAAATGCAAATTAAAAGCACAATAAATTATCATCTTACACCTGTCAGAATAGCTATGATCAATAAATCAATAAAATAGCAAGTGCTCGCAAGCACTCCATGGGAATGCAGGCTTGTGCAGCCACTCTGGAAAGCAGTATGGAGATAACTGAAAATATTAAAAATGGATCTGCCATTTGACCCAGCTATCCCACTCCTAGGATTATATCTGAAGGAACCCAAAACAGTAATTCTAAAGAACATAAGCATCCCTGTGTTCATTGCAACATTATTTAAAATGACCAAATATGGAAGCAGCCCAAGTGTCCATCAATAGATAAGCAGATAAAACAACTATGGGACATTTATAAAATGGAATACTACTTGGCTGTAAAAAAGTAAATTTTGCCATTTGCAACAGTATGGATAGACCTGGAGAACATTATGCTAAGTGAAATAAATCAGTCAGAGTAAGACAAATACCATATGATTTCACTCATATGTGGAATATAAAGAACAAACTGAACTAAGAAGTGAAATGGATATGGATTCATAAATGTAGAGCAGGATGTGTGGTTGCTTCTCACGCATTCCACACTGGGGATCTGGCCACAACCCAGGAATGTGCACTGACTGGGAATTGAACCCACAACCCTTTGGTTTGCAGTCCGGTGCCCAATCCACTGAGCCACACCAACCACAGCTCTTTGTTGTGTCTTTATATAATTTTGGGATTAGGATGATCCTGGCTTTATAAAAAGAGTTCAGGCCCTGGCTGGTGTAGCTCAGCGGATTGAGCGTGGGCTGTGAACCAAAGCATTGCAGGTTTGATTCCCAGTCAGGGCACATGCCTGGGTTTCAGGCCACGCCCCCCAGCAACCACACATTGATGTTTCTCTCTCTCTCTCTTTCTCCCTCCCTTCCCTCTCTAAAAATAAATAAATAAATAAAATCTTAAAAAAAAGAGTTTGGGAGTCTTTTCTCATCTTGGATTTTTGGGAATAGTTTGAGAAGAATAGGGTTTTGCTCTTCCTTAAATGTTTTGTAATATTATCCTGTGAAACCATCTGGTCCAGGGCTTTTGTGTGCTGACAGTTTTTAATTACTGCTTCAATTCCACTAATATTATTGGTCTGTTCAGGCTTTCTGTTTTTTCTTGATTCAGTTTTGGAAGATTATGTGTTTCTAGAAATTTGCCCATTTCACCCAGGTTTTCAAATTTCTTGGTATATAGCTGTTTGCAGTAATTTCTTACAATTGTTTGAATTTCTGTGGTATCAGTTGCAATCTCTCCCCTTTCATTTCTGATTTTATTTATTTGGGTCCTCTCCTTTTTCTTCTTGATGAGTCTGGATAAAAGTTTGTTAATTTTGTTTATCTTTTCAAAGAACAAGCTCCTGTATTTATTGATCCTTTGCATTATTTTTCAGTCTCTATGTCACATAATTCTGCTCTGATTTTGGCATTTCCTTTCTTCTATTTGCTTTGAGTTTTGCTTGTTGTTTTGTTGTTTTTCCTCCAGTTCTTGTAGATGTAGGGTTAGGTTCTTTATTTCAAATATTTTTACCTCTTTTGGGTAGACCTGTATTGTTATGAACTTCCCTCTCAGGACTGCCTTCACTGTGTGTCATATGTTTTGGACTGTTTTGTGTTCATTTTCATTTGTTTCTAGAAACATTTTCATTCCTTCCTTGATCTCATTCTTAACCCATTCATTGTTCAATAGTGTGCTATTCAGTCTCCATGAGTTTGAAAGTTTTTGAGTTTTTCCTTTGAGATTGGTTTCTAGTTTCAAATTCTTGTGTGAGAAAATGCTGAATATGATTTAATTTTTCTTGAATTTGTTCAGACTTTTTTGCGTCTTATCGTGTAGTCTACCTTTGAAAATGTTCCATGTGCATTTAAAAAGAATGTGTAGTTTGATTCTTTGGGATGAAAGGTTCTATATATATATATCAGTTAAGTCTATTTGATCTAGTGTGTCATTCAGTTCCACAATATCCTTGTTGATATTTTGTTTGGAAGAACTATCAGTTATTGACAATGGGGTGCTAAAACCGCCTACTATAAGTGTGCTGCTGTCTATATCTTTCTTTAAGTCTTCCAAGATTTTTCTTATATATTTGGGTGTTCCTATGTTGGGTGCATATATGTTTACAATATTTATGGCTTTGTAATGGATTCTTCCCTTGAGTATTTTAAAGTGTCCTTCTGTGTCTCTTTTCATGGCCTTGGTTTTGAAGTCTATTTTGACTGATGTAAGTATTACTACCCCAGCTGTTTTTTTCCTGTCCATATGCTTGGAATATTTTTTTCTAACCCTTCACTTTCAGTCTGTGTAGGTCTTTTGTTCTGAGATGGGTCTCTTGTAGGCAGCATATGTGCAGGTCATGCTCTCTTATTCATTCAACTACCCTATATCTTTTGATTGGAACATTTAATAAACTTACTATAAGTTTATTAATGATAGGTATGTATTCATTGACATTTTCCCCCTTTGTACCTGTGTTCCTTTCTCTGTCTTTTTCTTCATCTTCTTAAAGTAGTCCCTTTAGCACATGTTACAATGTTGGTTAGGTGGAGGTGTATTTTTTTAGCCTTCTTTTGTCTGGGAAACTCCGTATTTCACCTTCCATTTTAAATGAGAGCCTAGCTTAGTAGGGTAGTCTTGGTTGTAGGCATTTGCTTTTCATTACTTGGAATGTTTCTTGCCATTCCCTTCTGGCTTGTAGTGTTTCTGTTGAGAAGTCACCTGCTAGCCTTATCAGAGCTCCCTTGTATGTTACTTCTTGTTTCTCCCTTGTTCCCTTTAAGATTCTCTCTTTGTATTTGAATTTTGCCATTTTAATTGTGTTGTGTCTTGGAGTGGGCCTCTTTGAATTTTCTTGATTGGGACCTTTTGTACTTCTTGGACGTGCATGACTCTCTCATCAAATTAGGGAAGTGTTCCATTGTTACTTTTTCAAACAGGTTCTCTATCCCTTGCTCTTCTTCTTCCCCTTGTGGTATCCCTATTATATGGATATTATTCTGTTTCATGTTGTCCTGTATTTCCCTTAACCCCTCTTCACTCTTTTTGAGTCTTTTTTCCTTTACTTGCTCTTTCTGGGATTTTTTTTCTGCCTTGTCCTCCAGCTCACTGATTTGATCCTCTACTTCATCTGTCCTGCTTTTGATTCCTTCTACTGTGCTTTTCAATTCAGAAATTGTATTCTTCATTTCCTCCGGGCTCTTGTTGAGAGGTACCATGTCCCCTTTCATGCTGTTGTAGTTTTCAATAAGTTCCTTATAGCTTCCCTGTAGTTTTTTTTTTGTAATTCTCACTGAACTCATTAAGCTTCCTTATAACCATTGTTTTGAACTCAATATATGATAGTTGACTTGCCTCTATTTCATTTAACATTCTTTCTGAAGGTTCCTCCTTTCCTTTCATTTGGGGGTTGTTTCTTTGCCTTCCCATTATTTGGGAGACTCTTCTTGTTTGCTTCTACCTCCTAAATTGATCTTTTTTGACTCCCTGAGTTTGTGGTATGAACTTCTATGGTAGGAGACCTGTGTCATTAAGTGGTACCGTCTCATTGATCTCCTATACTTGATGTTCTTGGGATGCCCTTTATGCCATTTATGTTGGCCCTCTGGATGTAATTGGGTTTTGATTGTTGTTGAATTGTTCTTTGGTAGGTTTTTCCCTCCAGCTGGTTGACTGAGGGTCACTGCACCTATCATGTCTGCTATGCTATTGTGCAGGTGCTACCAGAACAAAACCAGAAAGCCCAGAAACAAATCCACACCTGCAAAAATAACTCGATACACAATCCCACCATCAACAGCAAATGAACCAGTATTAATAAGAGTGTAAAGAGGTTAAGACTACTATAAGAAAAGAGAATGAATATGAGCTGACTTACTAAAAGAAAAATGATTTTGAGAGGGTAGATGGAGGACCACTAATAAGAGTTGGGAATCAGAGCAGTGCAAATGGAGAAAGTAACATTTACCTCATAAATAAAAAAAAAGAATGAAGAAGGTAGAATGGAATAAGAGAAGGGAAGTATACACTATTAGATTTAAACATAAATCAAAATAAAATAAATGAAAATGAGAGAGATAGAAAAATGAAATAGCTAAATAAATAATAAAAAAGTAGGAGCCAAATTGGAAAGAAAGATCCAGCACAGCACTATCAACAACAAATGGTCTAAAATTAGTATAGGTGGGATGGGATAAGAGACAAAAAAGAATGAACAAAAAACTTAGGAGATGTCTAGAGGAAATGGAAGTGATTTTGAGATGACAGAGGGAGAGGGAATACTAAGAGTGAGGAATTAATAGTTGGCCAAGACAGGGAAAAATTAAAATTTGAGACAAAAAGGAAAAGAAAGCAGAAAAAAAGGGAACAAAAGGGCAGGATGGAAAAAAACAGGATAAGATAGGGAAAAATTAAAATCTGAGATAAAAAAAGAGTAGGAGAGGGGAATGGTAAAATTTGAGATTTGAAATACAAAATTAGTGAAGATCTAGAGATAGAATTTTTAAAAATGCAACAAAAACTATCCTATCCACAACCAATGAGCAAAGATTGCTAAAGGTGGAGAGAGAACATGGGAATTTAAAAGTGGGGAAAAGAATGTGAAATGACCATTGTCAAGAAAATTAGGTTTGAGAGCCTGGACAGGGGAGAAATGTGGCCTTGCGGTGATAATGACATGTCAGGATAAGTGCATAGTATATACCACTGTGGTATGGGATATTGATAGTTGAGGAAGATATACATGTGAGGGGGCAGAGGGTAGATAGGAACTCTGTACTTTCCACTCAATTCTGCTGTAAATCTAAAACTGCTCAATAAAATAAAGCATTTTTAAAAAGAAAGCTAATAAATACTCTAAAAACAAAAAAATGAAAATAATAAGAGGAAAGAAGAAGGTAAAATGAGGTAAGAGAAGTGAGGGGCAAATATGTGAATTGAAATAAACTATACTGTAAAATCTAGGACAATAGATAATAGGCACAAACTCGAAGGACAATAAATGAACGTTAAAAAGCTGTGCAGGAAAGAAAATATCACAAATCATGGAGAAGACCATGGTGGATTTAGTTTTGGTAGCTTCTAGTATTTACTGCTGTTTTTCCTTTCTCAATCCTCCTCTGGTGAAATCAGATGGTGACCCCATCTGACCTTAGGCAGGCTTTTGGAGAGTACCAGGGATCCAATGTCTGTGGCTGACTTCTGTGGTTGATAATCTACTCACTGCATTCAGCAGTCAGATTTAAGCACTACAGGGTGGGGCAGAATCCCTCCTGTGGTCAGAGCTCTAGTTTCCCTCAGGCTGCTACTGCTTGGAGGGGAGTGGTATGCTTGAGCAAGATAGCTGTTGCCATATGGGGAATAGCTAAGTACTGGGATCCTGGTGGCTTCTCTCTCAGTTCACTCCCCAAAGCTTCTGCCCCCAGTGTATCTTCAAGTGTCTCTAGCCCACTCTGTACCCCCCTTTGCTGGACCCTGGGTAAATGACTACAAATGAAAATTTATGTGTTGGCCCTTTAAATGGCTGTTGTGTCTCCAGCTGTCCATCTCAGGCAGAGAGCAACCCTGCTACTTTTGGCCGCTGGATATTATCTGTGTACTTTTTGGGTTCTGGTGCTCTAGGCTGGGGATCCCAGCTCAGGGTTTAGACCCCACACTTCTCAGGGGGATCCAACCAGTTGCTAAAATATCCCTCTGGCCCTTCAGTTGCTGCCTATGGGAGCACAACCAACCCTCTCATGTTTCCACCACACTTCTTATAAGTCATGTTTGCTGAAGCTGATTCTTCTGTCTGTCTGTGGATATAAGGTTTCTCCATCACTATTGTTCAGTTGCTTATTCTGGGTGATTTCTCCACAATTTAATTGTAATTCCAGATTGGCCATGGGAGGAGCTGAGTGTAACTTTCATTCACATCTCCTCCATCTTGGACCTGGAAATCAGTTTTAAATGACACGTTGACCAGATAGATTTAATTGATATTTTCTGAGCATAACACCCTAAAACTACAGGATATACATTTTCTTCTAGTGTGCTAGAACATTTTCCAGGATAGACAACATGTTAGTCCATAAAAGAAGCCTCAGTAAATTTAAGATTAAAATAATTTCAAGCATTTTCTTTGAGCACAATGGTATGACTAGAAATCAATTATAAGAAAAAAAACTGAGAATCTCACAAACACAGAGAGCTAAATAATATATTACTAAACAATAAATGGGTTACCAATGAGATCAAAGAAGAAATGAAAAGATACCTTGAGCCAGACTGCCAGCCAAGATGGAGACGTAGGTAGACACACTGTGCCTCCTCGCACAACCAAAAGAAGGACAACAATTTAGAAACAGAAAACAACCAGTACCAACAGAAAATTGAACTGTATGGAAGTCCAACAACCAAGGAGTTAAAGTAGACATATTCATCCAGACCAGTAGGAGGGGCAGAGTTGGGTGGATGGGCAGAGAGGGCTTGCGGCAAAGTGGTGGCTGGCAGACCCCAGGAGCAGAAGGCAGCAGCTGGTGGACCCAGCGAGGCGGCAGATTGTGGAGAAGCACTGTGCACAAGGTGGCTGGCAGACTGGGTGGTTCCATATTCCCATACAGATAAACCAGGCAAACTGGGGAGTGAGACAAACTGTGCAACCCAGGGTCCCAGTGTGGGGAAATAAAGCCTTAAAACACCAATTGAAAACACCTATTGTGGTTGAGGTGCCGGGAGAAACTCCTAGCCTCACAGGAGAGTTCATTGGAGAGACCCACAGGGTCCCAGGACGTACACAAACCCACCCACATGGGAATCAGCACCAGAAGGGCACAATTTGCTTAGGGGAAGTGGGGGAAGTGACTGAAATCTGGCAGAGAGCAGAGCAAGTGCCACTGTTCCCTCTCGGGCCCCTGCCCACATACAGCATCACAATCCAGCCACTGGGTTGCCCCACCCTGGTGAACAACTAAGGCTCCACCCCTCACTATGAAACAGGCACACCAAGACAAAAAAGGCCCAAACAAAAGAACAGATCAGAGCTTCAGAACAAATACAACTAAGTGATGATGAAGAGGCAGCCAACCTATCAGATACAGTTCAAAACACTGATAATCAGGATGCTCACAGAATTGGTTGAATTTTGTCACAAATTAGATAATAAAATGAAGGCTACACTAAATAAAATAAAGGAAAATTTACAGGGAACCAGTAGTGACAGGAAGGAAACTGGGACTCAAATCAACCACGTGGACCAGAAGGAAGAAAGAAACATCCAATCACAAAAGAATGAAGAAACAAGAATTAAAAAAAAATGAGGAGAAGCTTAGGAACCTTCAGGACATCATTAAACATTCCAACATCCGAATTAAGGGATGTCAGAAGGAGAAGAGAAAGAGCAACAAGTGAAAAAGTTATTTGAACAAATAATAAAGGAGAACGTCCCCATTCTGGCAAAGGAAATAGACTTCCAGGAATTCCAGGAAGCTCAGAAAGTCCCAAAGAAGTTGGACCCAAGGAGGAACATGACAAGGCACATCATAACTGCATTACCCAAGATGAAAGAGAAGGAGAGAATCTTAAAAGCAGCAAGAGGAAAGGAGACAGTTACCTACAAAGGAGTTCCCATCAGACTGTCAGCTGACTTCTCAAAAGAGATCTTACAGGCAAGAAGGGGTTGGAAAGAAGCATTCCAAGTCATGAAAGGCAAGGACCTACATCCCAGATTGTTCTATCCAGCAAAGCTTTCATTTAGAATGGAAGGGCAGATAAATTGCTTTCCAGATAAGGTCAAGTTAAAGAACTTCATCACCACCAAGCCCTTATTTTATGAAATGTTAAAGGGACTTACCTAAGAAAATAAAGATTAAAAATATGAACAGTAAAAAAAAACTTCAAACTCACAGTTAGTAACAACCATACCTAAAACAAAAACAAACTAAGCAAACTAGAACAGGAACAGAACCACAGAAATGGAGAACACATGGAGGGTTGTCAACAGGGGAGTGGGAGGAGCAGAGAGGGGGAAAATGTACAGAGAATAAGTGGCATAGATGGTAGGTAGAAAATAGACAGGGGGAGGGTAATAATAGTATGGGAAATGTTGAAGCCAAGAACTTATAAGTATGACCCATGGACATAAACTAAAGTGAGGGGAAAGGGTGTGCAGGGTGGGGGGGAGTGAATGGAGGAAAATGGGACAATGTAATAGCATAATCAGTAAAATATATTTAAAAAAAGATACCTTGAGACAAATGAAAATGAAAACATTACAACCCCAAATATATGGAACACAGTAAAACAGCCCTAAGTTGGATATTCATAGTATTACAGGCTTACCTGAAGAACCAAGAAAAATCTCAAATTAACAATTTAACTTTTCACATGAGGTAACTAGAAGAATAACAATAAACAAAGCCCAAGCAGAACAAAGGAAATAATTAAGATCAGATTGGAGAAAAAATGAAATAGAGTCTGAAAAATACCAAATATTAATGAAACCAAGAGCTAGTTCTTTGAAAAGATAAAAAGATTGATAAACTTTTAATGGGTCTCATAAAGAAAAGGAGAGATAGGACCCAAGTAAATAAAACCAGAAATGAAAGAGAAGTAACTACAGATGCTACAGAAATACAGGAATTATAATAAATTACTATGAACAATTATTTGCCAATGACATTTGACAATCTGAAAGAAATGGAGAAATCCTAAAAATACACAATCTTCCAAAATTGAATCAAGATGAAAGAGAAAATCTCAACAGAATGATTACACCTAGTGAAATTGAAGCAGCAATAAAAAAAAAACCCACAACAAACAAAAGTCCTGTACTGGATGGCTATACAGGTGAATTTACCAAATATTCAAAGAGGAAATAGCACCTATACTTCTCAAACTATTTTAAAAAAATACAAGAGGAAGGAAGACTGCCATGCTTATTTTATGATGCCAGCATTACTCTGACTCAAAAACCAGAAAAATACACTACAAAAAGAAAATTATAGGCCAATATCTATGATGAACATAGATAAAATATCCTCAACAAAATATTAGAAAACTGAATTTAGCAATGCATTAAAAAGATCATACACCATGATCAAGTGGGATTGATTCCTGGGATGCAAGCTTGGTACAATATTCACAAATCAATTAATGTTATCCACCACATAAAATGAAGGATAAAAATCATATGATCATATTAATAGATGCTGAATAAACAGTTGATAAAATCCAGCACCCATTTATGATAAAAACTCTCAGCAAAGTGGGAATAGAGAGAATATACCTCAACATAATAAAAGCCATATATGACAAAGTCATAGCTAACATCATACCCAATGAGTAAAAACTAAAATAATTTCCCTGAAAATCAGGAACAAGACAGGTATATTAATTCTCACCACCCTTAGCCATAGAAATTAAATAAGAAGAAATAAATGGTGTTCAAATTGGAAAGGAAGAATTAAAACTGTCATTATTTGCAGATGATATGATATCATATATAGAGAACCCTAAAGATTCCACCAAAAGTCTACTAGAATTTATAAGTGAATTCAGTACAAAAATTAATTCAGTAAAGTAGCAGGATACAAATTAATATTCAGAAATAGGTTACATTTTTATAAACAATGATAAACTGTCAGAAAGTGAAACTAAACAAACAATCTTGTGGAGTTCCAGCCAAGATGGAGGCATAGGTAGAAATGCATCACTTCCTCGCCCAACCAAAAGAAGGATAACAACCAATATAAAAACAATAAACAACCAGAAGTGCCATAAAATCAAACTGCATGGTAGTCTGACAACCAAGGAATTAAAGAAATATTCACCCAGACCAGTAGGTGGGTCAGAGACAGGCAGCCTAGTGGAGGGGACATGCAGCAAGGCGGAGGACTGCACAGGTGAAGTGGGGCTGGCTGAATGGGAAACTACAGACTCAAAGCTAGCTGTAAACTACTTTAGAGGTTGCCACAGTGCAACAAACTCCAGTCTCACAAGAGAGTTTGTTGGAAAGTGGGGCTATAGCAGAGCAAGGGTGCAGCATTGTTCCCTCTCTGACCCCTCCCCACCAGACAACGCCAAAACACAGCAGAGGGTTGCTTCAACCAGGTGAATACCTAAGGCCCCACCCCCTCACAACATAACAGGTGCACCAAGACAAAGAAATATGGCCCAAAAGAAAGAACAGTTCAAAACTCCAGAAAAAGAGCTAAGCGATGACAAGATATCCAACCTATCTGATGCAGAGTTCAAAACACTGGTAATCAGGATGCTCATAGAAATAGTTGAGCAAAATGCCACAAAATGAAGAAACAAATGAAGGCTACCCAAAGTGAAATAAAGAAAAATATACAGGGAACCAAGAAGGAAGGGAAGAAAACAGGGACTCACATCAACGATTTGGAACAAAAGGAAGAAATAAAGAAACAAGTGGAAAAGAATGAAGAATTAAAAATAAAAAAATAAAAAAACAAGGATAGGCTTAAGAAGCTCTGGGACAACTATAAGCATTCTAACATCAGAATCATAGGGGTGCCAGAAGGAGAAGAGCAAAAGCAAGAAATTGAAAACTTATTTGAACAAATAATGAAGGAAAACTCCCCCAATCTGGTGAAGGAAATAGACTTCTAGGAAGTCCAGGAAGCTCAGAGAGTCCTAAAGAAGTTGGATCCGAAGAGGAACACACCAAGGCACATCATCATTAAGTTACCCAAGATTAAAAATAAAGAGAGAATCTTAAAAGCAGCAAGAGGAAAGGAGACAGTTACCTACAGAGGAGTTCCCATAAGACTATCAGCTGATCTCTCAAAAGAAATTTTAGAGGCAAGAAGGGGCTGGAAAGAAGTCATGAATGGCAAGGACATGCATCCAAGATTGCTCTATCCAACAAGACTATCATTTAGAATGGAAGGGCAGATAAAGTGCTTCCCAGATAAGGTCAAGTTAAAGGAGATCATCATCACCAAGTCCTTATTATATGAAATGTTAAAATGTTAAAATCTAAGAAACTGAAGGAAGTCAAAAGCTATGAACAGAAAATTACAATAAGCTCACAACTATCAGCAAGGGAACCTAAACACAACAACAACAGTGAAAACAAATACTAAGCAAACTAGAACAGAATCAGAGAAATGGAGGTCACATGGAGGGTTTTCAGTGGGGAAGGGGAGGGGAAGAATGGGGGGAAAAGTACAGGGAATAAGAATCATAATTGGTAGGCATAAAATAGACAGAGGGAGGTTAAGAATATAGGAAACAGAATTCAAAGACCTTATATGTACAACCCATGGACATTAACTAAGGGAAGGGAATGCTTGAGGGTTGGAGGGTGCAGGGCAGAAGGGGGATAAAGGGGAAAAATTGGGAAAACTGTAATAGCATAATCAATAAAATATACTTAAAAATAGAGAGGGAGAGGAAAAGAATTGTGTGGGAAACAGAGAAGTCAAAGAGCTTATATGTACAACCCCTGGACATGAACTAAGGGAGGGATGCTGGAGGGTTGGGGGGTGCAGGGCAGAGGGGGGATAAAAATGGAAATATTGGGAAAACTATAATAGCATAATAAAAATATACTTAAAAAGAAAACAATCTAATTTGCAATTGCATAAAAAATAATGAGAATAAATTTAATCAAAGAGGTAAATAAATGGAAGCATATACTGTGCTCATGGATAGGAAGAATTAACATCATTAAAATGTCCATACTACCCAAGGCAATCTATAGATTTAATGTAATTTCTATCAAAATTCCAGTGATGTTTTTCATGGAATTAGAATAAATAATCCAAAAAATTTGTTTGGAAACACAAAAGACACAGAATAGCCACAGCAATTTTGAGAAAGACAAAGTTGGAGAAATCATGCCACCTGATATCAAACTATACTACAAGGCCGTAAGTCATTAAAACAGCATGGTACTGGTATAAAATCAGACATATAGATCCATAGCACATAATAGAAAACCCAGATATAAACCCATGCTTCTGTTGTCAATTAATCTTTGACAATGGAAGCAAGAAGCAAGAACATACAATGGATTGAAGACTGTCTATTCAATAAGTGGTGGGAAAATTGGACAGATACATGCAAACAATGAATCTAAACCAACTTCTTATACCATATACAAGAAGAAACTCAAAATGGATTAGATAATTAAATGTAAGACTCAAAATCATAAAACTGCTAGAAAAAGACATAGGCAATAAAATCTCTAACATTTCTCTGAGTAGTATATTTTATACTATATTTCTTAGGGGAAGGGGAAAAAAGAAATAAAGAAGTGGGACTACATCAAATTAAAATTTTTGCACAGCAAGGGAAACCATCAAGAGGAAAAAGCAATCTCCTGATTGAAGAAAGATATTCCAATAATACATCTGATAAGGGGCTAATATTCAAAATTAATAAAGAATTGAGACAACTCAATACCAAAAAAAAAAAACAACAACAACAACAACAACAAACAACCCAATTAAACAGTGGGCAGAAGACCTGAATAAACACTTCTTTAAAGAGGACAAGCTGATGATGAATAGAGATGTGAAAAGTTGCTCAACAACACTAATTATCAGAGAAATACAAATGCAAACAAAAATGAGATAGTACCTCACACCTGTCAGAATGGCTGTAATCAATTAATTAAAAAACATGAGTTAGTGAGGATATGGAGAAAAGAGAATGCTGGTGTGCCATTTGTTGGAATGCAGATTGGTGCAACCACTATGGGAAATTGTATGGACCTTCCTCAGAATATTAAAAATAAAATTGTCCCATGACCCACTGATTCCACTTATGGGTATATATCTGAAGAAACCCAAAACACTAATTTAAAAGAATATATGCACCCCCATGTTATTTGCTGCATTATTTACAATACCAAGATATGAAAGCAACCCAAGTGTCCGTTAAGAGACAAGTGGATAAAAATGTTGTGATACATATATACAATGGAATACTACTCTGCCGTAATAAAGAATGAAGCCTTACCATTTCCAACAGCAGAATGGACCAAGAGGGTATTATGCTAAGTGAAATAAGTCAGATAGAGCTAGACAAATACCATAAGATTTCACTTATATGTAGAATACAAGCAACAATATAAATAAACAAAATAGAAACAAGCTCATAGATGTAGAGAACAGACTTATGGTTGCCAGATGGGAGGGGGTTTGGCAAGGCTGGGTGAAAAAGGTGAAGGGATTAAAAAGTATAAGATAGGCAATTACAGAATAGTCACAGGGATGGAGAATATAGCATAGGGAATATAGTCAATAATATTGTAATAAACATGTATAGTTCCAGGTGGATACTTGAAATTGTAAGAGGAACACTTGTTAAAATATATGATTTTAGCCCTGGCTGGTAGGGCTCAGTGGATTGAACACTGGCCTGTGAACTGAAAGGTCACTGGTTTGATTCTCAGTCAGGGTACATGCCTGGGTTGTGGGCCAGGACCCTGGTTGAGGGAGTGCAAGTGTCGGCTGATTGATCAATGTTTCTCTCGCACATCAATGTTCCTCTCCAAATGATGTTGCCATGAACATAGGGTGTGTATATCTTTTAAATTAGTATTTTGGATTTTTAAAAAGATTTTATTTATTTATTTATTTTTAGAGAGAGGGGAAGGGAGGGAGAAATAGAGGAAGAGAAACATCAATTGGTTGCCTCTTGCGCGCCTCCAACTGGGGATTGAACCCGCAACCCACTTGTGTCCTGACCCAGAATTGAGCTGGTGACCTTTCATTTTGCAAGAGAATGCTGAAGCAACTGACCTACACCTGTGAGGGCAGTGATTTAGATTTTTTTATGGGGGATAAATACCCAGAAGTAAATTTGCTGCGGCATATGGTAGTTCTATTTTTAATTTTTTGATGAACTTTCATGTTGCTTTCCATAGTGGCTGCAGCAATTTGCGATCCCACAAAAATGCATGAAGTTTCCCTTTTCTCTACAACCTCATCAACAGTTTTTTTGTGAATTTATTGATGAACGCCATTCTGATGGGTATGAGGTGATCTCTCATTTTGGTTTTAATTTGCATTTCTTTGATGATTAATAACATTGAGCATCTTTTCATACATCTGTTGGCCATCTGTAGGTCCTCTTTGGAGAAATGTTTATTCAGGTCCTCTGCCTATGTTTTAATTGGATTGACTGTGTTTTTTGGTGTTGAGTTGTATGAGTTCTTTATAAATTTTAGATATTAACCCCTTATCAGATAGATTATTGGCAAATGGTGACAATCCAGCCAATTGGTGGATTGTTTTTGAGTTTTGTTAATAGTTTTCTTTGCTGTGCAAAAGCATTTTAGTTTGATGTAGTCATATTTGTTTGTTTTTCTTTTGTTTCCCTTGCCTGTGGAGATGTATTAGAAAAAAAAAACATTACTAAGAGCAATGTCAGAGAGTTTATTGCCTAGGTTTTCTTCTAGGAGTTTTGTCATTCTGGGTCTTTAATCCAGTTTATTTTTGTATAGGGTGTAAGAAGATGACCCAGTTTCATTATTTTCCATGTATTTGCCCAGTCTTTCTAACATTGTTTCTAAAAGAAGACACTGTCATTTTTGCATTGACTATTGTTGCCCCCTTTGCCATATATTAGTAGACCATATAAATGAGGGTTTATTATGGGGCTCTCTATTCTGTTCTGCTGATCTATGTGTGTGTGTTTTTTTTTTTTTTTTGGTGCCAGGTCCATACTGTTTTTATTATTGTAGCTTTGTGGTATAGTTTGAAATCAGGGAGAATGGTACCTCCAACTTTGTCCTTCTTTCTTAATATTGCTTTGGCTAGTCAGGGTTTTGTTGTGGTTCCCTATAAATTTTAGGATTACTTGTAGTTCTGAGAAGAATGCCATTGGTATTTTGATAGGGATTGCATTGAATCTGTAGAGTGCTCTTGGTAGTATGGACATTTTAATGATATTTGTCTTTCAAATTCCTCATCATGGTATAACTTTCCATCTATTTGTGTCTTTTTAAATTTCTTTCTTCAATGTTTTATGGTTTTCAGATTAAAGTTATTTCACCTCCTTGGTTAAATTTATTCCAGGATATTTTATTATAATTATAAATGGAATTTTGAAAAATTTCTCTTTCTGATCATTTGTAGTTAGTGTATAGACATGCAATGGACTTCTGTACGTTAATTTTTTGCCCTTCAAGTTTACTGAGTTCACTTATCAGTTCTAGTAGTTTTTTGGTGGAAACTTTAGAACACTAAAGATTACTCTATATAGTTTTGATAGAGAGGTCTGATTAAAATAACTTAGATCACTAGGGAGAAGTAGGGAGGGGCCATAAGAAGAGTTTGCTGAGGCAATTTTGGGTGGTTAGGATGGGACTGGCTGAGAAGCTGAATGCCTCCAGAGCCAATGGAAATAAAAAAAAAGAGGGTTGGCTCTGTGGGTCAGGGAGAGCTCTCTGGCTCCTGTGCTGGCTCTCTCTGGGGCTCCGGCTCTGACTCAGGCTCTCAGGCTCTTCCTTGAGGATGCCTGGATGATAATGCTGCAGCTGCCTGTATTCCCCAATGGATGGTATTTTGTATGGGAAGGAACTCCACGCACAGTCTAGGATCAGGCTGGCAGGTTTATTCTTTGGGTGTTCTAGAGGGAACAGGCTCTGAGGCATAAGCCTGCCATTTTCCCAAAATTATGTAGTTTTTGTATATTATGTTGTTTTTAGTTTGTAAACTAACCCTATATAAACAAGATAATTAAAAACAGGGGAAAAGATAGGAGAACTCAGGTGTTACAGTTTAGCCTTAATTGATAGGTTTAAATTATTAAAGATCTGATTTAATAGGCTTAAGTAATTGCTTTTGGATAAAGATTACTTTCCTTTATCATCAAAACTTCGCCTCTGGAATTTCTGCATAGAGAGTGGCGGCAGGCAGCAGAACCCCAAGTGCTGTCTGGTAACAGTATCACGTCATTTGGAAATAGTGACATTTTGGATTTTGTATATTTCTTTTAATTATTTGATTGCTGTTGATAGGTTTCCCAATAATATATTGAACAAGAGTGATAATCATGGGCATCTGTAGGGTAAATGGAGGCAGTCTGGCTTCCTCACCCAGGTGTCTGGGCAACTAAGAGGAGTAGCGTTCCCATAGCCTTGGAGGGGCCTGGTAACCAGTGTTCTCATAGCCTTGAGACGGACTGATAAACTGTTTCTATAACATAAAGTGAGCTCGCATGTTATGTAAGAGTTTGGCAGTTTTCTGGCTTTGTTCCCCTCTACTACTTAAATAGGTAGGGGCTTCCCACTAGAGAGGCACAGAGCTTGTGGATTGTGTGGTCGCCCACCTGCCAATAAATTCATGTCAAGCATCCCTACGGCTTTGCACATTTTCTTCCGTCTACCGGGGGCAAGAGTGGATCTGCCCCACCTTGACTGGTTGCAACACAACATCCATGTCTTGTTCCTGATCTTACAGGAAAAGTTTTGAGCTTTTTACGTTGAGTTTGTTGTTAGCTGGGCTTTATTATACATAGCCTTTATGATGTTGTAGTATGTTCCCTCCATACCCTTTGTTGAGAGTTTTTCTCATAAATGGATGTTGAATTTTGTCACGTTTTGTATACATCTATTGATATGATCATATACTGTTTTCCTTGGTTTTGTTGATATGGTGTTTTGTTGATTTGGTGATATTGTAACATCCTGGCAGTCCTGGAATAAATCACACTTGATTATGGTGTATGATCCTTTTATGTATTGTTGAATTTGGTTTGTTCATATTTTGTTGTGAATTTTTGTATCTATGTTCATCAGGGGTATTGGCTTGTAATTTTCTTTTCTTGTAGTGTCTTTATTTGGTTTTGATATCAGGCATCAGAGGATGTGTTTGGAAGCTGCCTTCCTCTTTCATGTTTTGGAATAGTTAGAGAATGACAGGTATTAATTCTTCTTTAAATTTTAATTGAAATTACCTACAAAGCTATCTTGTCTCGGGCTTTTTATGTTGTTGTTGCATTATTCTAGAAATTAATTATTTATTTTAGGTTGTGCAATCTAGAAATTATTTCTTTTAGGTTGTGCAATTTTTTGGCATTCATTAGTAATCCTTGGTATTGCTGTGGTGTTGGTTGCAACTTCTTCATTTTTAATTTTATATATTTTGGGCACTCTTTTTTCTTGATTCTGGCTAAAGCTTTGTCAAATTTTCTCACCTTTTTAAAGAAGCAGCTTTTTGTTTCCTTGATTTTTTTTCTATTATTGTTTTATTTTCTATTTTATTTCTGCTCTGGTCTTCACCATTTCCTTCTTTCTACTTTAGTTTTTTCTTTTCTAGTTCCTGTAGGTGTAGAGTTAGGTTGTTTTGGGATTTTCCTGTTTGTTGAGGTAGGCCTCTATACCTATGAATTTCCTCTTAGAAATGCTGTCTATGCATCGCATAAATTTTGGGGAGTTGTGTTTTCATTTGTCTCAAGGTATTTTTGGATTTCCTGTTTGATTCACTTTTTGATCCTTTGGTTCTTTAGTTGCACGCTCTTTAGTCTTCATGTGATTTTTCCGTTTAGTTTCTTTCTTGTAGTTGATTTCTAATTTCACAGCATTGTGGTTGGAAAAGATGCATGACAATTTTAGATTTCTTGATTTTATTGAGATATGAGTTGTGGCCTAATATTTCATATGCCTGGGAGACTGTTTCATGCATATTTGTAAAGAACATGTATTCTGTAGTTTTAGGAAGAAATGTCCTAAAAATATCTATTCAGTCAGTCTGTTCTAATGTGAGGGTTAAGGCCATTGTTTCCTTTATTTTGTGTCCAGATGGTTGTCAACTGGTTTAAATGGGTTCAAGTACAATAATACTATTGTAGACTGTCAGTTTCTGCCTTTATAGTTGATAATATTTGTTTTATATACTTGTGTTCCTATGTTGAATATATAGATGTGTACCATTATTATATCCTCTTATTTACTCCTTTATCATTATGCAATGTCCTTTTTTGTCTCTTTTTATAATCTTTGTATGCAAATCTCTTATGTCTGATAAGAGTATTGCTATTCCAGCTTTCTTTTCATTTATAGTTGCATGGAATATTTTTTTGCATTTCACATTTTCAATCTGTGTGTCTGTCATTCAATGTAAAGTGAGTGTCTGGCAGGCAACATATAAATGTGTCTTTTTATTTTTGTGCATTTAGCCTCTTTATGTTTTTTGATTAAAGCATATAGTTTATTTACTTTTAACATAATTATTGATAGGTGTGTCAATTATAACTAGTGAAATTGAAGCCGTAATAAAAAAAGACTACCCCAAACCAAAAACCCTGGACCAGATGGCTTCACAGGTAAATTTAACCAAACATTTAGAAAAGAACTAACACCCATTCCTCTCAAACTACTTGAAAAAATTCAGGAGGAGGGAAGACTCTGAAACTCATTTTACGAGGCTAGCATTACCCTAATTCCAAAAGTGGATAAAGACACTACAGAGAATGACAATTATAGGTAAATATCCCTGATGAACATAGATGCTAAAATCCTCAACAAAATGTTAGCAAACCAAATTCAGCAATACATTAAAAAGATCATACACCATGGTCAAGTGGGATTTATTCTGGAGATGCAAGGTTGGTACAATATTTGCAAATCAATAAGTATGTTACAGCACATGAATAAAATGAAGGATAAAAACCATATGATCATACCAATAGACACAGAAACAGAATTTAATAAAGTCCAGCACCCATTTATGATAAAAAATCTCAGCAAAGTGGGAATAGAGGGAACATACCTAAACGTAATAAAGACCCTATATGACAAACACACAGCAAGAGCTATAAGTGTTCCCCTTAAGATTGGGAACGAGACAGGGGTGTCCACTTTCACTATTCTTATTTACCATAGTACTGAAAGTCCTAGCCACAGCAATCAGACACAAAAAGGAAATAAAAGTTGTTTAAATTAGAAGTGAAATAAAACTGTCATTATTTGCGTATGGCATGATACTTTATACAGAGAACCTGAAAGATTCCATCAAGAAACTACTAGAACAAATCAATGAATTCAGTAACATAGTGGGACACAAAATAAATATCCAGAAATCAACTGTATTTTTATATGCCATTAACAAACTATCAGAAAGCCAAACTAAGAAAACAATTCCATTCACAATTGCTTCAAAAAGAATAAATGTAACCAAAAATTTAAAAGGCCTATATTTTGAAAATTACAAGACACTGAAGAAAGAAATTGAAAAAGATACAAATAAGTGGAAGCACATACCATGTTAATGGATAGGAAGAATTAAAATCATTAAAATGTCCATACTACCTCCAAAAAATCTACAGATTCTATGCAATTTTAATCAAGATACCAATGGTGTATTTTACAGAACTAGAACAAGTATTTCAAAAATTTTTATGGAACCACAAAAGACCCTAAACATCAACAGCAATCTTGAGAAAGAAGAACAAAGTTGGAGAAATCACAATACCTAATATCCAATTATACTACAAGGCCATAGTAATCAAAATATCATGGAACCAGAATAAAAACTGACATATTGATCAATGGAACAGAATAGAGATCCTGGAAATAAACCCACACCTTTGTAGTCAATTAATATTTGACAAAAGGAGGAAAACATACAATGGGGTAAAGATAGTGTATTCAATAAATGCCATTGGGAAAACTGAACAGAGGTACATGCAAAAAAAAAAGAAAGAAAGAAAGTAGACCACTTTCTTACACCACACACAAAAAGAAACTCAAAATGGATTAAAGACAAATGTTAGACTCAAAACCACAATAATCCTACATAAAACCATAGGTGGTAAAATCTCAGATACTTATCATAGCAATAATTTCTTTTCTGATATATCTGCCAGGCAAGGGAAACAAAAGAAAAAACAAATGGGACTATATCAAACTAAAACGTTTTTGCACATAAAAAGAACCCATCAACAAAATGAAGAGAAGTCACTGAATGGAGAACATATTCACTGATACATCTGATAAAGGATTAATATCCCAAATATAAAGAACTTATAAAACTCAACACCAAAAAACCCCCCAAAAATACAACTGAAAAAATGGGCAAAGGTCCTGAGTAGACATTTCTCCAAACAGAACCTACAGATGGTCAATAGACACATGATAAGATGCTCAATGTCACTAATCATTAGAGAAATGCAAGTTAAATCCACAATGAGATATCACCTAGCATCTGTCAGAATGGATATCATCAATAAATCAATAAACAACAACTGTTGGTGAGGATATGGAGAAAGGGAAATATTTCCTTAAAATTTTTTTAAAAACATATTTTATTGATAATGCTATTACAGTTGTCATAATTCTTTTCTCCTCTTTACTTCCCTCTGCCCTGCAACCCCCAACCCTCCAGCATTCCCCTACCTTAGTTCATGTCCATGGGCTGTACATATAAGTTCTTTGGTTTCTCCATTTCCCATACTATTCTTTACCTCCTCCTGTCTATTTTGTACCTACTATTTATGCTTCTTATTCCCTGTACCTTATCCTCCATTCTTCCCCCTCTCCCTCCCCACTGTTATCCCTCCATGTGATCTCTATTTCTGTGGATCTGTTCTTGTTCTAGTTGTTTGCTTAGTTTGATTTTGTTTTTGTTTTAAGTTTGCTTGTTGATAGTTGTGAGTTTGTTGTCATTTTACTGTTCACAGTTTTGATCTTTTTCTTAGATAAGTCCCTTTAACATTTCATATAATAAGGGCTTGGTGATGATGAACTCCTTTAACTTGACCTTATCTGGGAAGCACTTTTTCTGCCCTCCCATTCTAAATGATAACCTTGCTGGATAGAGTAATCTTGGGTGTAAGTCTTTGCCTTTCATGACTTTGAATACTTCTTTCCATCCCCTTATTGCTTGCAAGGTTTCTTTAGAGAAATCAGCTGACAGTCTTATGGGAACTCCTTTGTAGGTAATTCCTTTCTTCTTGCTGCTTTTTGAGATTCTCTCTTTATCTTTAATCTTGGGTAATGTAATGATGTGCCTTGGTGTGTGCTTCCTTGAGTCTAGCTTCTTTGGGACTTTCTGAGCTTCCTGGACTTCCTGGAAGTCTATTTCCTCCACCAGATTGGGGATGTTCTCCATTATTTTTTCAAATAAATTTTCAATTTCTTACTCTACCTCTTCTCCTTCTGGTACCCTTATGATTCAGATGTTAGAACGTTTAAAGTTGTCCTGGAGGTTTCTAAGCTTGTCCTCGTTTTTTTTTTTTTTTTTTTTTTGGTGAATTCTTGTTTCTTCATTCTGTTTTAGTTGAATGTTTATTTCTTCCTTCTGTTCCAAATTGTTGAATTGTATTCTGGTTTCCTTTTCACCATTTTGTCTATTCACTTTATTGTGACCCTCACTTTATTTCACTTTGCCTAGCCTTCACTTTTTCCTCTATTTTGTGACCATATTCAACCATTTCTGTGAGCATCCTGATTACCAGTGTTTTGAACTCTGCATCTGATAGATTGGCTATCTCCTTGTCACTTAGTTCTTTCCCTGGAGTTTTGATCTGTCCTTTCATTTTGGCTATATATATATATTGTCTCATTGCACCTATTACATTGTAAGGGGAAGAGCCTTAGGTATTCCCCAGGGCGGGGCACACCAAGTTGCTGTATTGTGGTGCTGTATGTAGGGGAGGAGTCCGAGAGGGAACAATGGCGCTGGCCTGACTCTTGGCTGTCGTTCAGTCACTTCCTCTGCTATGCACAAGCAAATTGGGCCCTTCTGGTGCTGATTCCTAGGTGGGTGGGTTTGTGTACAATTCTGGGAACCCATCGGTCTCTCCAACTATCTCTCCCATGAGGCTGGGAGTTTCTCCTGCCACCACAATCCCCAAAGGTTTTTACAGTCAAAGGTTTTGAGGCTTTCTATCCCCATGCTGGAACCCTGGGTTGCAGGGTCTCTTTCGCTCCCCAGTTGTTCCTCCTGGTTTATCCACATGCAAATGCGGGACCACTTGGTCTGCCAGCCACTGCCTCGTCAATCCCAGTCCTCCAGATTCTGCCTTCTCACGTGTCTTCTCCACCCCAACTTCCCATCTCCACCTCTCCTACCTGTCTGGATGAGTGTTTCTTTAATTCCTTGGTTATTGCAGTTCTCATTGTTAATTGTTTTTAAATTGGTTGTTATCCTTTTGGTTCATATGTCAATTGGTCATCTCTATGTCCTCTTTGGGCAAGTGTCTATTCAGGTTCTTTGCCCATTTTTAAAATTGGGTTGTTCTTTTGGTGTTGAGTTGTATAAGTTCTGTATAAATTTTGGATATCAATCCCTTATCAGATGTATCAACGAATATTTTCTCCCATTGTGTGGGTTGTCTTTTTAATTTGGTGATGATTTCCTTTGCTGTGAAAAAATATTTTAGTTTCAATTTGTCACATTTGTTTATTTTTTTCCTTTATTTCCCTTGGTTGGGAAATTATATCTAATTAAATGTTGCTACTAGCAATGTGCGAGTTTTGCTGCCTATGTTTTCTTTTAGGACTTTTATGGTTTCAGATCTAACATTTAACCTTTCATCCATGTTGAATTTTTCTTGTTTGTAGTGTAAGAAGGTGGTCTAGTTTAATTTTTCTGCACGTATCAGTTCAATTTTCCCAACACCATTTATTGAATAAGCTATATTTAGACCATTGTATGTTCTTGCTTTCTCTGTTGAATATTAATTTACTATAAAGTTGTGCTTTATTTTTGGGGTCACCATTCTGTTCCATTGATTTATACATCTGTTTCTATGCCAGCACCATGCTCTTTTGATTACTATGGCCTTATAATACAGTTTGATATTAAGTAACGTGATTAGTTCAACTTTGTTCTTCTTTTTTCGGATTGCTGTTGCTATGTGGGGCCTTTTGTGGTTCCATACAAATTTTTGAAATATTTGTTCTAGTTCTATGAAATATATCATTGGAATTTTGATAGGCATTGCATTGAATCTGTAGACTGCTTTGGGTAGCATGGACATTTTAATGACATTAATTCTTCCTATTCATGAACACAGTAGGTGGTTCCACTTATTTATATCTTCTTCAATTTATTTCTTCAAGTTCTTACAATTTTCTGAGTACAGGTATTTTATATCCTTGGTTAAGTTTATTCCTAGGTATTTTATTTGTTTATTCTCACAGAGGCAACTGTGAATGGGATTTTTTTTTAAATTTGCCTTTCTGTTAGTTGATTACAGACATGTAAAAATGCAACTGATTTCTGCCCTGGCTGGTGTGGCTCAGTGGATTGAGTGCTGACCTGTGAACTAAAGGGTCATGGATTTGATTCCCAGTCAGGCCACATGCCTGAGTTGTTGGCCAGGTCCCCAGTTGGGGGCATGCAAGAAGAAACCACACATTGATGTTTCCCTCCCTCTTCTACTCCCTATTTTCCCATACATACATACATACATACAATGTATAATAAAAATGCATCTGATTTCTGAATGTTAATTTTGTATCCTGCTACTTTGCTGAATTCATTGATCATTTCTAGTAGTTTCTTGGTTGATACTTTGAGGTCCTCTACATATAGTATCATGTCATCTGCAAATAAAGACAGATTTACTTCTTCCTTTCCAATTTGGATGCCTTTTATTTCTTCTTCTTGTCTGATTGCTGTGGCTAGGACTTTCCATACTATGTTGAATAAGAGGGGTGAAAGTAGACATCCCTGTTTTGTTCCTGATCTTAAGGGGAATGCTTGTAGTTTTTGCCCTTTGAATATGATGCTGGCAGTGGGTTTGTCATAAAATGGCCTTTATTATATTTAGGTATGTCCCCTCTATTCCCACTTTGCTATAAGTTTTTATCATAAATGGGTGCTAGATTTTATCAAAAGCTTCTCCTGCATCTGTTGATATGATCATGTGGATTTTATCCTTCCTTTTGTTTATGTGCTGAATCACATTTCTTGATTTGCAAATTTTGTACCATCTTTGCATTTCCCAAATAAATTCCACTTGATCATGGTGTGTGCTCTTTTTGTTGCCTTTCTGTATTTGGTTTCCTAATATTTTGTTAAGGATTTTGGCATCTATGTTCATCAGGAATATGGGCCTATAATTTTCTTTTTTTTGTAGTGTCTTTATTCAGTTTTAGATTTAGGATAATGTTGGCCTAGTAAAATGAGTTTGGGAGACTTCCCTCCTCTTGAATTTTATTAAATAGCTTCAGAAGGAGTGGTGTTCATTATTCTCAGAATGTTTGATAAAATTCACCTGTGCAGCCATCTGGTCCAGGGCTTTTGTTTGTTGGGAAGTAAAAACTTCCCATTACTGTTTCAAAATTTCTAGGTGTAATCAATCTATTCAAATGCTCTGATTTTTCCTGATTTATTTTTGGAATATTTATGTTTCTAGGAATTTATCCATTTTGTCCAGGTTTTCCAGTTTGTTGGTATATAGTTTTTCATGATATTTCCTTATGATCTTTTGTATTTCTTTGGTGTCAGTTGTTATTTCTCCTTTTTGATTTCTGATTTTATTTACTTGGGTCCTTTCTCTCTCTCTCTCTTTCTCTCTCTCCCTTTTTGATGAGTCTGGCTGAAGTTTTATCAATCTTGTTTATATTTTCAAAGAACCAGGTCTTCGATTCATTGATCTTTTGCACCTGTTTTAGATTATATTTCACTTATTTCTGCTCTGATCTTTATTATTTCCTTCCTTCTACTCAACTTGAACTTTGTTTGCTGTTGTTTTCAAGTTCCTTTAAGTTTAAAGTTAGATTGTTTATTTGACCTATTTCTTGTTTTTTGAGGTAGGCCACTAATTCTATGATTTTCCATCTTAGGATTGTTTCCCAGTGTCCCACAGATTTTGGATAGCTGTGTCCTCATTTTCATTCATTTCAAGGTATGTTTTGATTTCTTCCTTGGTCTTGCTGTTCAGCCATTCATTGTTTAATAACATGTTATTTAGCTTCCATGTCTTTGAATTTTTTTCGCAGTGTTCTTCTTGTGATTGGCTTCTAGTTTCATAACATTGAGGTCAGAGAAGATGCTTGATATAATTTCAATCTTCTTAAATTTATTGAGACTTGTTTTGTGTCCTAACATGTGGTCTATCCTATAAAATGTTCCATGTACCCTGGAAAAATATTTATATTATGGTGCTTTGGGGTGAAATGTTCTGAAGACATCAATTAAATCCATTTAATATAGTGGGTTGTTTAAGGCTTCAGTCTCCTTGTTGATTTTCTGTCTGGAATATCTATCCTTGAAGTCAATAGTTGTTAAAATCCCCTCCTCTGGCTATATTCATGTCAATCTCTCCCTTTATGTCTGTCAAAATTTGCTTTACATATTTAGGTGCTCCTGTGTTGGTATGTAAATGTTTACTAGGGTTATATCCTTTTGTTGGATTGTTCCCTTTATCATTATTTAGTGTCCTTCTTTATCTCTTACTATAACATTAGTTTTAAAGTCTATTTTGTCAGATATAAGTACTGCTACCCTAGCTTTTTTTCTTTTCCATTTGCATGAAATATTTTCCATCCCTTTATTTTTAGTCTGTGTACATCTTTTCATCTGAGATGTGTCTCTTGGAGGCAATCTATATATTATATATTATAGATTGCCTATATATAATATATATAATATATATAATATATAATATTATATTATATATAATATATATTATATATATTATATATTATATAATATATATTATATATACAATATATATTATAATATATATTATATATATATATATAGATATATATAATATATATATATCTTGTTTTCTTATCCATTCAGCTACCTTATGTCTTTTGGTTGGAGCATTTAAACCATTTACATTTAAGGTGATTATTGATAGGTATGTATACAGTCCATTTTGTTGTTGGACTGTTTTCCTCTGTTTCTTTTCTTTCTCTTTTTCTTCTTCTACTTAAAGCAAGCCCTTTAACATTTGTTGCAGTACTAGTTTGGTGCTAGCAAACCTTTAGCTTTTTCTTGTCTGGGAGCTCCTTATTTCTCATTTGATTTTCAATGATATCCTTGCTGGGTAAAGTAGCCTTGGTTGTAGGTCCTTGCTTTTCATCACTTTGAATATTTCATGGCATTCTCTTCTGGCCTGAAATGTTTCTGTTGAGTAATCAGATGACAGTCTAATTGGTGTTCCCTTGTAGGTAACTACCTGCTTTTCTCTTGTGTCTTTTACGATTATCTCCTTGTCTTTAAGCCTTCTCATTTTAATTAGTATGTGTCTCAGTGTAGGCCTCTTTAGGTTCAACTTTTTTGGGACTCTCTAAGCTTCTTGGGCTTGTGTGCCTTTTTTCTTCACCAGATTAGGGAAGTTTTCAGTCATTAGTTCTTGCTCACACTCTTCTGGTATTCTCATGATGCAGGTGTTGTTATGCTTCATGTTGTCCGAAATATTTCTTAAGCTCTCCTCATTTTTTAAATTCTTTTTCTGTTTTGCTGCTCTGCCTGGGTGTTTTTTTTTTACATTGTTTTCCAAATTACTGATTTGATCCTATGCTTCATCTAACTTACTGTTTATTTATCTTAGTGACTGTTTATTTCAGATATTACATTCTTTATTTCTGACTGATCCTTTTTTATGGTTTCCATGTCTTTTTTTCATGATGTTGAATATCCTTATAATTATTGCTCTAACCTCTCTATCTGATAAACTACTACCTCCATTTCATCTACTTCTGGAGAATTCTGTTGTTTCATTTGTGGTCTGTTTTTTTTTTTTTTTTGTCTTCCCATTTTGGCTTATTTGTATCTTCCTCTTTGGATGTTAAACTAATCAACAGCTAAATGGATCAGTTGTTAATTTAATCAACATCTAATCTTCCCCTGGCTTAAGCTCCATAGGGTGGGGCAGAGTAATTCCTGCATGCAGGCCTATTGCTTCCCCTCAGGCTGATGTCATTTAGAAAGGAGTGCTCCTCCTGAGAAAGATGGCTCCTGCTGTATGGGGAATGATTCTGAGCAGGGATCCTGGCAACTGTTCCTTCAATCCTCTCCCCAGACCCACCAGCCCAAGGCTCTTCTTAAGGGTCTCTAGTCCACTCTGCCCTTCTTCTGCCAGCACCCAGGGTAAGAGGCTATAAATGAGACTTTGTGTGTAGACCCTTAATGAAGCTCTCTGTATCTCCAGCTGTTTCTTCCTGGCAGACAGAAACCCTGATGCTTTCACAGCTGGATGTTTTCTGGGCTCCTTTCTGGTTGTGGTGCTGTAGACTGGGGAGCCCATCTTGGGGTTTAGACCCCACACTTCTCAGGTGGACATACCTGGACACTTATATATCCCTCTGGATCTTCAGCTGCTGCCTGTTGGAGCCCAGCCAGCCCTCTTGTGCCTCTTCTACACTCTATGCCAGTGTTGTTGTGGTGAAGTGGTTTCTTCTGTCTCTCCGGTTGAGCCTTGAAGGACCACATTTAGTGGCCAAGTTGAGAAAGATCATCCCACAAAGGTAATAAATAAGTAGCAGGGTCAGAGAAAAACTTGAAGATTTTTGTGTCATACAAACCAAGGAATAGAAGGTTACAAGTAGGATGGAGTGGCTATTAGTGTCAAATGGTGCTGAAATATTAAATAAGATGAAGACTGAGAAGTGTTTGTTGAAGTGAACAACATAGAAGTAATTAGTGACCTTACCCAGGTCTCTTTTGGCAGAGTGAAGATTAGAGGTCAGTTTGGATTGGGTAGCAATATGAGTGGGAAATGAATGCACACTAATTATTTTGGTGGCTTCAGGGTAGATTTGGGGCTCAGAAAAGATTATTCAGAAGATTACTTTTTAAAGATTAATACTTAAATTATTAAAGTTTCAAATCCACATGCCTTGTTCTCTCTTAAGCTTTTAAATTCAATGAACAAATCTTATTATACTATGCATAAGTCTAGCAGATATTGGCAATCAACATTTATACAGCCTTTGATTAATATTGGGTCCCACTTACAAACTGAAACTCCTTAGCCCCATTTTACAAATGAGGAAACTTGAGGGTCAGAGAGGTTAAATTACTTATTCAAGATTACAAGGCCATAGGTATGCCTATTTCCTCAGTCCCATACTATTTTCATTAAACCAAGTTCTCTTGTAATAATGTTGCATATTTTATTTCACAGGCTCTACCTTCTTTTCTCATGGCTCTATTTGTTCCTGTATTCTTAAAATCTTTAAAATACTATATAGACTATTACCCAGAGACAACTTCTAGGGAAAAATTACTAGAAGCCTTTTATTATTTTCCTCCCCACAAGAGACCCTGGAGGTGAAACTACCAGCTGCCCAGCTGCAAGAGGTACAGCAATCTGAGGCAGGCCTTTCACTTCCTTTTTCTATGGTAACAGTAGTTTCTGGGAAGCTGCACTATTTTAGGGATAGGTCCTACCTTAAGGGCAGAAACAGGAAGGTTAATCCTTCATGCTGTAAAAGATTCCATCTTTCTTGAATCTGTTACTTTTCCAAGCTGCCTGTCCTTACAGATTAATAATGCTCAGAAAGCAGGGCCACACTCTCAATCAAGGCGATAATTCAGATTGTCTGTGCATGTGTCTCCCCCTCAACACTGTGAGTCGCTCAAGGGCAGTGACTCTGCATCATCTCTATCCCCCCACACATCCTGAACACCACCCAGAACATAGCACTAAATACTTGCAAAACCAAGCTGAACCAGATGTGTCTCTTCATCTCAGGAGTTCAACTTGGTAGTTCTTTGCAACTCTGACATCCTGTATTTCTGTGAAAACTGATCATGTGGCTATGTTAATATCAACCTCCTTTGCACAGAAAGTTAAATTTGCTGCATTGTTATCATTGCTATGATGTTTTAAATATATTGTCTTTGAACTGCATGTGAATAGGGTTGGGCCAGATATGGTGCCTCACTCTTCACTGGATTGGATGATACAGACAGAATTTTTTCACACACAAGAGATTTGGTACCATAGTAACATGATTACCCACATAAATAGCATTCAATCATTTATGAAAATACAGCTTGCATAAAAATGCTTATAATCTTGGAAAATATTATGTAATATTTATTAAATCCTGTCACAAAGAGTTCTTTACTTCAGAGTTTGAGAAGCATTAGCTCACAAGGATTCAGCCCTACAGGTAGTAAGAAAGGTCTTTCTCTGTGAGGTCAGGAACTTTAGCAGAGTAGGGAACTCTGTGCACGGAGAAATCCACACATTTGTAGTTAGTGTGGGTGAAACCTGCTGGTGATTAATTTCTAGGCTTTGGTTACTGCTAGGGCTTACACCATATCATTGACCTTCAGAGATTTTTGAAAAATCTCCAATCCAGAGAGTAGATGTTTTTGGTAATGCCTTGCCCAGGACAAGACCCTTTTCCCCACCACTCAATCCCTGAGAAAGGTCTCACCAAATAAATCTGGCCTTGAAATGCTGCCCACATGCATGAAGACAACCTTTTCTTGCTTTTGCTCTGTTCATTTCTCTTTTTTGTGATAATTACTTTATTATTTTATTTGTTTAACTTTTTAAATTATTGTTCAAGTATAGCTGTTTCGATTTTCCCCACCACTCCCCCCAACCCCAGACATCCCTACCTTTGATCCCACCCCCCCTTTTGTTTTGTCCATGTGCCCTTTATAGATGCTCCTGAGAACCTTTCCCTCTATAACCCCCATTATCCCCTTCCACCTCCCCTCTGGTTACTGTCAGTTTATTCTTAATTTCAATGACCCTGGTTATATTTTGCTCATGTTTGTTTTGTTGATTAGGTTCCACTTATAGGTGAGATCATATGGTATTTGTTTTTCACTGCCTGGCTTGTTTCACTTGGCATGATGCTCTCCAGTTCCATCCATGCTGTAGCAAAGGGTAGGAGCTCTTTCTTTCTTTCTGCTGCATAGTATTCCATGGTGTAAATGTACCATAGTTTTTTGACCCATTCATTTACTGATGGGCACTTAGGTTGCTTCCAGCACTTGGCTATTGTAAATTGTGTTGCTATGAACATTGGGGTGCATAGGTTCTTTTGGATGGGTGTTTCAGGTTTCTTAGGGTATAATTCCGGCAGCAGAATTGCCAGGTCAAAAGGCCATTCTATTTTTAGTTTTCTGAGGAAATTACATACTGTTTTCCACAGTGGCTGCACCAGTCTGCATCCCCACCAACAGTGTACTAGGATTCCCTTTTCTGAACAGCCTCACCAGCACTTGTTTTTTGTTGATTTCTTTATGGTAGCTATTCTGACCGGTGTGAAGTGGTATCTCATTGTGGTTTTGATTTGCACCTTTCTGATGGCTAGTGATGCTGAACATCTTTTCATATGTCTCCAGGACCTCTGTATGTCCTCCTTGGTGAAATGTATGTTCAGGTCTTTTGCTGATTTTTTAATTGGATTGTTTGTCTTCCTGGTGTGGAGTTGTGTAAGTTCTTTATATATTTTGGAGATGAAACCCTTGTGTGAGTTATCATTGGCAAATATATTTCCCCATATGGTTGGTTCCCTTTTCATTTTGCTGATGTTTTCTTTAGCCATCCAGAAGCTTTTTAATTTGATGAAGTACCATTTGTTTACTCTTTCCTTTTTAAATTTAATTTTTTATTTTTATTGTTGTTCAAGTACAGTTGTGTGCCTTTTCCCCCACCACGCCACCTCCCTCCCCTGATTCCACCCTCCCCTGGTTTTATGCATGTGTCCTTTATAGTTGTTCCTGTAAATCCTTCACCCTTTTCCCTTTATATCCCTTGCTCTAAGGGACATATTGGTGAGAATATTGCTGAATGGAATATCTGAGATTTTCCTACCCATATTCTCCTCTAGGACTTTTATGGTGTTGCAACTTATATTTAAGTCTTTTCTCCATCTTGAGCTTATTTTGGTGTATGGTATAAGTTGGTGGTCAAGTTATTTATTTATTTATTTTTGCATGTAGCTGTCAAGGTCTCCCAACACCATTAGATGAAGAGACTATTTTTACTTGATTTTATGCTCACATCTGCTTTGTCAAATATTAATTGACCATAGAGACATGGGTTTACTTCTGGGCTCTCCATTCCATTCCATTGATCTGGGTATCTGTTCTTATACCAGTACCAGACTATTTTGATTACTGTGGCCTTGGAATGTAGTTTTATATCAGGTATTGTGATCTGACCTACTTTGTTCTCCCTTCTCAAAATTGCTGAGGTTATTTGGGGTAGTTTATGGCTCCATATAAAGTTTGAAATGTTTGTTCTATATCTGTGAAATGTCATTGGTATGTTAATAGAGATTATGTTGAATATATAAATTGCTTTGGGTAATATGGACATTTTGATGATATTAATTGTTCCAATCCATAACATGGTATGTTCTTTCATTTGTTTGTGTCTTTCTTAATTTCTCTTTAGTGTTGTGTAGTTTTCTGAGTACAGGTATTTCACCTCCTCAGTTAGGTTTATTCTTAGGTACTTATTTTTCTTGTTTCTGATATTTCATCATTGGTGTACAAAAATGCCTTTGATTTCTAAATATTGAATTTGAATCCCACTGTTTTGCCAAATTACTTATTAAGTTGAGTATTTTTTTTTTCATGGAGTCCGTAGGATTTTTTATGCCCACTATCATGTCATCTGCAAGCACGACAGTTTTACTTTCTCTTTTCCAATTTGGGTGCCTTATATTTCTTTTTCTTATCTAAGTGCTGAGGCTAGAACTTCCAATACTATATTGAATAGAATTGGTGAAAGCAGACATCCTTGTATTGTTCCTGATCTTAGTGGGAAAGCTTTTAGTTTTTGCCCATTAAGCATGATGTTGGCTGTAGGTTTCTTGTATATGGCCTTTATCATGCTGAGGCGTGCTCCCTCTGTTCCTCCTTTGCTGAGTGTTTTTATTATAAATGGGTGCTGTACCTTATCAGATGGTTTTCCTGCATGTATTGATATGATCATGTGATTTTTGTCTTTCCTTTTGTTTATGTGATGTAGTACATTTATTTCTTTTTTTTTGTATCTTTTTTTTAATTCTTTATTTTATTGATTATGCAACTACAGTTGGCCCATTTTCTCCCCTCACTCCCCACCACCCTGCCCATCCCCTCCCACCCTCATTCCCCCCTTTAGTTCATGTCCATGTGTCATAAGTTCTCTAGTGTCTACATGTCCCATACTATTCCTACCCTCCCCCTGTCTATTTTCTACCTACTGTCTATG
>PVIA01009503.1:0-60649 GCA_004024845.1 Tonatia bakeri | reverse complement strand
TTATCTGCCCTTCCATTCTAAATGAAAGCTTTGCTGGATAGAGCAATCTGGGATGTAGGCCCTTGCTTTTCATGACTTGGAATACTTCTTGCCAGCCCCTTCTTGCCTGTAAGGTCTCTTTTGAGAAATCAGCTGACAGTCTGATGGGAACTCCTTTGTATGTTACTGTCCCCTTGTCTCTTGCTGCTTCTAGGATTCTCTCCTTCATTTTTACCTTGGCTAATGTAATTATGATGTGCCTTGGCGTGTTCCTCCTTGGGTTCAACCTCTTTGGGACTCTCTGAGCTTCCTGGACTTCCTGAAAGTCTATTTCCCTTGCCAGATTGGGGAAGTTTTCCTTTAATATCTGTTTAAATAAGTTCTCAATTTGTTGCCCTTCCTCTTCCCCTTCTGGTACCCCTATAATTCGGATGTTGGAACGTTTAAAGGTGTCCTGGAGGTCCCTAAGCCTCTCCTCAGTTTTTTGAATTCTTGTTTCTTCATTCTTTTCTGTTTGGTTGTTCCTTTCTTCCTTCTGGTCCACTCCATTGATTTGAGTCCCAGTTTTCTGCCCCTCACTGTTATTTTCCTGTGCATTTTCCTTCATTTCTCTTATCGTAGCCTGCATTTGTTCATCTAATTTATGTCCAAAGTCAACCAGTTCTGTGAGCTTCCTCTTCATCAGTGCTTTGAACTGTGCATCTGGTAATTCGGCTATCTCTTGGTCACTTATAAAAATTGGTTCAGGGGCTTTCAAATATGTTTGAGCCATCTTTTTTATTTTCCTTTGGTTTGGTTGGGGCTGTTTCGTAAGGGCGGCGGAGCCTTAGGTGTTCACCAGGGCGGGGCACCCCAGTCGCTGGGTTGTGACATTGTATGTGGGGGCGGGGTCTGAGAGGGAACAGTGGCGCCTGCTCTGCTCTCTCTAGGACTTCTGTCCCCTCCACTGCCTCCCACAAGCAAATTAGGCCCTTCCTGTGCTGGTTCCCGGGTGGTGGGCTTGTGCACTTTCTCGGACTCTGTGGGTTTCCCCAGGGATCCTCCTGTGAGGCTGAGAGAGTCTCCCGGCCTCAGTTCCCAGACGGGGCTCTTAAGCTTTGGAACACAGCGGCGCTGCCTGTTTTCGCTTAGTTTGTGCGCAAACGCGTGGCTGGCTGTGGACAGCCAACTGCCTTGCGCCCCTCACTGGGTCTGCTAGTCGCCTCCTGCGCCCAGCGTCCACCGCCGGTGTGTCCGCTGCCATCTGCGCCTTGCATGCCCGCCCCTGCCAGCCAGCGTTTCTTTCCTCCGGGACCCCTCGACCCCTCTCCGCAGGCCTCCGACTCCGCCGCTCCTTACCGGCCTGGATGTACTGGAGCCCAACTTCTGTTCAGTTAATTTCTCCCTGTTCTGGTTGTTTATTGTTTCTCAATTTTTGTTTTCTTTAGTTTTGGTTGTGCGAGGAAGCACAATGCGACTGCCTATGCCTCCATCTTGGCTGGAACTCCTAAAAGAAACAATTTTTACTTTTTAATTATGGTATTGTTTTCCATTCAAACATCTGTAGACCTACTTTAGTCCCACCCTTTACAATTAACCTGCAAATTAAGAGGCCTGGGAGGTACCATGAAGTTAAAATGGAAAAGGTTCATGGCAGTTATTTACTTTGGTATAATGTTGGACAGTATTATACCTACTTAACTCCAGCTTTCCGTATTTTTCAGATTATAAGACGAATCTTTTTACCACATTTTTTACTTCAAAAAATTTCCCCCTATTTCCTCCTCTAAAACCAGGTGTGTCTGGGGGTCTGCACCATAAGATGCACTTAGGTTTTAGAGGAGGAAAATAGGAAAAAAATTTTTGGAATCAAAAATTGTGGTAAAAAAAGTGCATCTTATAGTCTGAAAAATACGTAGTTCTTTGTTAGCTGCTTAAATGTAGGATCCAGACCGGTTTTTTATTGGGAAATGTTGTTTTTTGTTTACAAGTACATATTTTGCATTGATTGCAGGCTCTTCAGTCGTAGAGATCCAGAGGACGATGGAATGATGAAAAGAAGGGGGCGACAAGGTCCAAATGCCAACCTTGTTAAGACATTGGTTTTTTTCTTCCTGGAAAGTGAGGTTAGTTTATGTTCATTTTTACTTATGCTGACTTTTTTTGAGGATATTCCCTCTGCGTTAATGCAGGATGTTGGTACATGTATTTTTTATTTGTAATTTTTTGATAGGTTTTGGTATTATAGTAATACTGTCTCCATAAAATTAGTTGGTAAGCTCTAGGGCTATTTAAACTTCGTGGAATGAAGAGAAATAATTTGCTTATGTATTCAGTTGATAAATAAACATATTTTTTGTTCATGTAACCATAATCATTCCCATTCAGTTAAAATACATTCGTAGTATATTTTATAATTGAGATTGGTTAACTCATGTAATATTTATTTCATATAGGTTCTAAACATACATGCATATAATCGAAAAATAATTTTCATGTTGACGATTATTGTGAGAAATGTTGAATTATGCTACCTAACAAGGTTTACTTATACGCAGCAAGCCAAGGCAGTTTCTTCTTTTCTTCTGTCCTTTCTTTCATCTGACCTGAAAAAATAGATTGTTGTTTAAGTTTGTTCGTGGTGTACACAAAACCTCCACTCTTTTCAGTTATGCCTAGTATGCTATTTGTTTAAGAGCACATTGCTTTTTTTACATTTTAGTTACATGAGCATGCAGCATACCTTGTGGATAGCATGTGGGACTGTGCTACTGAGCTGCTGAAAGACTGGGAATGTATGAATAGCTTGTTGCTGGAGGAGCCACTTAGTGGAGAGGAGGGTAAGGAGGTTTAATTGTAGTATTTTTGTTGTTTGGACAGTTTTGAAAATAGATTTTACTTACTCCATTCGTTTATTTTTAGTGTTAAAGTAATTGAGTGAAAACCTTTCTGAATAATTTTATTTTCATATACATGAATATTATGCCATGTAGATAAATTTAGTTGCTGTCAACATTCTTGATTTTTTTTGTATCTTTGTTTATTTTTCTTTGCTAAAATTGTGGATCAACGGTATACAGATTTGTAATGTTTAGGAAGGTTTAACTTGTTTTGATCTTTTCTGTGATACAATAATGGAATTTTACTTAGTATGTTAGGTCAGATTCTATCACAGCCAGGCGGAACTATTATGTAATAATTATAAATGGCATATAGGGAAAAGAAATAGATGAACTTTCTGATTTTTTTTTCAGCACTGACAGACAGACAAGAGAGTGCTCTGATTGAAATAATGCTTTGTACCATTAGACAAGCAGCTGAATGTCATCCTCCTGTGGGAAGAGGGACAGGAAAAAGGGTATGCCAATATATTTTCAGTATTCTAAACTATGCTTTTCTTTTTTCAGTGTCCTTTATAAAATTATTTGTAACCAAAGAACCAAATTTTTGAATCTTACATTTTATCTTTCAGATGACCTTTGCTTATAAATATGTGGTAGAAGTAAATTTTTAAAGCATTAGCAATTTGGGAAATTTCTTCTATAAGATTATTTTGTTAGTTACTACAAAATTACAGTGATTGACAGTTCTTGCCTTCAAGACTGAAAGTAGTGCGCCATTTCAGAATAATGCATTTGTCTGTTCAGGTTTATGTAATGCCTTCTATTTTCTTTCTGTTTTTTTTTTTTTGTCTTTGTTTTTTAATTGCTAGTAGTAACTTACTGTGTTGAATTCATAAGCCACGGGTCATGGCCCACAGCTTAGAATAGGCTGAAATGCTACTCAAGCTTGTTATTATAAAAGTTCCTAAATTATATTTCCTGTTCCTAACTGCTGCTTCTTGGTTAGTCTAACTGTGTATTGATTTTTGCTTTAGAACTATTTAAAGCTTTTTTGTTTTTTAGGTGGCCTTTTTTCTTATAACATGCAAATTATTTGTTGCTTTGAGTTTCAAGTTTTATACTAGCAATTTTTGTGTCCATCATCTTAAACGTAGTTTTACTGTTTGTTTTGTATATCTTAAACTTGACCACCTAACAGGGTCAGTGGCTTAATAAGTAACAAATGCTGTGTTATTTTAGGTGCTGACAGCAAAGGAGAAGAAGACACAGTTGGATGACAGGACAAAAATCACTGAACTTTTTGCTGTGGCTCTTCCTCAGTTACTAGCTAAGGTAAGTTTGTGTCACTATCAGAATATTACTAAGAAATAATAGTTTTTTTGAAATGTCACACAAGATTTTATCATATTTGCTTAGCATTAATGTGATTTTTTTTACTTTTTTTAAAATTTCAAAGTACTCTATAGATGCAGAAAAGGTGACTAACTTGTTGCAGTTGCCTCAGTACTTTGATTTGGAAATATATACCACTGGACGATTAGAAAAGGTATGTGCTGTTTTCTGTGTATTAAAAAACCTTGAAAATTATTAGTTTAGTTCATCCCATCATATTGTTTTTTCATATTTTAAAAATATATTCTTGTAACTTCTTGAAAATTATATATTCTTGAAAATTATTAGTTTAGTTCATCCCATCATATTGTTTTTTCATATTTTAAAAATATATTCTTGTAACTTCTATGTGAAAGGAAACATATCTTACATGGCTTCTGTATGTTAGATAAGTTAGTTGGATTTAGAGAATGGCAATAACGAGGCTTTGATTCATATTCACAGCCATACTCTGATTCCTAGCCATTATGTGACTATCACTGATCACCATTTATAGAGATTGGGGATGGGTAACAGGACCATAGCACTTATAAAACAAAAGCAGCTAATATCCATTGAAAATTTTTATTGTCTTCTAGGAATTGTTGTATGTTCTTCATATGTATTAAACTTCTCATCAAAGCCCTATGAAATAGGTGATATTATTCTTGTTAAGAAAATAAGCATGGGTGGGTCAGTGTATTTCTTTTCCATGACTAGAAAAACACCTTAAATTACATGTCCTACTGGTTGTGGAGCTAGTTTATTTTAAGCTTTTCACCATGGTGGTGTAATTGCTTTATGCCTATCATTTATACAGTACCAGTGATTTTAATGAAAAAAACTTTGATTTTGCAGCATTTGGATGCCTTATTACGACAGATCCGGAATATTGTAGAGAAGCACACAGATACAGATGTTTTGGAAGCATGTTCTAAAACATATCATGCACTCTGTAATGAAGAGTTTACAATCTTCAACAGAGTAGATATTTCAAGAAGTCAACTGATAGACGAATTGGCGGATAAATTTAACCGACTTCTTGAAGATTTTCTGCAAGAGGTATATATTACAAGTATTTTGTCAGTTGGGTCCCCTTCCCCTTCAGTAACTAAATTAGTCACCAGTCCTGGTGATAGTCCCTAGCAGTATGTTAAAAAGATCTCAGACTTTTTGTTCTGTGATTCACCATGCTATTATTACTGCTCTACCAACATAAAAAGGTGGTAAAAATCTGTGACTTGGAGAAGGCAAACACAAAACTTAACATCTTTTCTTATTTTATAGAAATGATCTGGGAAGTTACCAGGGTTTAGGTGATAAGAGGCTGTTTGGGAACAGGGAATGGAACAGAAAAGTAGAGCCTAGCCTCTGGCCATGTCTTCTCAAAAAGTAGGGTATTGCTTATTGTATGGTCTTTGATATTATAAAGCCTTGAGAAATTGCTGTAGTAGCCACTGTTGATTTTTGGGTTTTCAATGTTGTATTTTGAAAGAGGCTTAAAGTGTGGCATTCAAATACATTTGTATTTGTATTGTGATTTTTATCGTTTCTGAAAATATATTCAACAGTCTGGTTGATTTGCATAAAATAAAAATTCATTTTAAATTAATGTATTTAGCCTTTTCCACACTACTTTACCATTACTACTGCAAAAATCATATGGACTTTGCAATTTTCAGGTTTCTTGTTTAAGAATTACTTTAACTTTCCTTTTTTTACGTGTGTAACATTCCATGCTTACTAGTTTTTGCCTAATTGGCAGTTTGTGCAAATATGTTGGTGTACAATGATCATATTCTTAGTTACAATTTTTAATGACTCTAATCTTGGCTAGATATGATTGTGATTAGAACAAGCAGTGTTTTGTTAATTAAGTTCAATTACTTGGTAGAAAAATTAAAATTTAAAAACAACTAAGCTTTTTTTTTTTTTTTTTGAGAGACCCAGTGTTTGATACAGTAATTTAGATAGTATTTAACAAATTTTATAAGTTTCATGTAATAAAACTCATAAAGTTTTCAGAAATATAAGTTACTCTGAATTGGAGTTGATATCTAGAAAGGACTAGCATGGGCAGTCCTTACGCAGAGGTTTTTTCCAAATTAATTATGATTGGAGTGATACATCTTTCTTGAGCAGTATATTTCTTTTGTGTGGGTTTTGTCATTTAGGTGTCATTTTTCTGATCTCTTGTTTGTTCTCATGTCCTCTAACGTGTTTTTATTGTCCCAATGTATTTATTACTGCGAAAGGGCAAATGTGTTTGTAGTTTTCTGTCAAGATTACTTAAAGGAAAAAGGGAAAATGTTGTTCACTTTCTCTTTTTTGAGTATGATGTACCTGTGATAAGAACTGTGTCCGCTCATTACTCCAGCCATATTGCTTTAAATTTGGCCAGATTTTGGTATTAAATGACATAGTTAATATGTGGTTTTTATTAGGTTATTCTTCCAAGTTGATATCACCATTTTGGTGGTTATTAATGTTTAATATTGTATAATTACTATTCATAGGGTGAAGAGCCTGATGAAGATGATGCATACCAGGTATTGTCAACATTGAAGAGAATCACTGCTTTTCACAAGTAAGTTGCATCTTGAAGTTCTGATTTCTTAAAACTGTAGCAAAATCAACTTGCATGTTTGGGAGTTTTAAAGTTGTCAGATTCTTTGTCTGGTTTCTTGTGCTTTTTTTGGAGGGGGATATTGGATAGAGGCATGTTTTGAATTAGATAATCACTGAAAAATTATCAACTAACAACTTTTTAAAAATATATACTTTTGTGGGGCATGTTAAAAAATTTACTATATTTTAACAGCATTCTGTTAACACTCAAGTCCAAAACAAATGTGATTAAGCTTAACTTTTTAATATAACTTAATTCTTTTTTACAGTGCCCATGACCTTTCAAAGTGGGATTTGTTCGCTTGTAATTACAAACTATTGAAAACCGGAATTGAAAATGGAGACATGCCTGAGCAGGTTTTTATTATTTACAAGTTCCATGCTTAACTTTGAGAATGAAAACTTGCGACTTTTTAATTTTAACTGCATTTTCTTGGTTCTTTTTACAGATTGTTATTCATGCACTGCAGTGTACTCACTATGTAATCCTTTGGCAGCTTGCAAAGATAACTGAAAGCAGCTCTACAAAGGTTTGTGGTGGTTCAGTGGACTTGTTAATTAGATTAATATCATTAACTCTTCAGCAAACTTGCACATTTAATAGGTCCAATTTATTTCAATACCTTTGATTTACTGTTCAGGCATGTGTACTTTTAAAAATAGTCATGTTTGTGCTTTGATCTGTATTGACTGAAAACATTTTGCTTCAGGGTATGCTTTAAAATTAAAAATCATTCACATTTGAAGGTGGCACAATTTATGGATTTCCATGTAATTCTCAAAAGTATTGAGTAGATAATAGAAATAGATTTTATAAGTGATGACCAAGAGCATTTGAAACAAGCAGATGTAGCTGTTGGATTATATAAACTGATGATAACAAGCCAGTAGTTGCCTTTGTATGGTTTTAGGATCACTGTGATCATACTCAGGATCTCTCTGCTGATGTTCCAAGTTGATAAATCACTTCTGCTTGAGTGTTACATTCCAGCTACCATGTCTTGGAACTTTTAAAATTTTATCCATAACGATAATCCTTGATGTTTTTTGTTTAATAACTGAAGTAAATATAGTACTGTACTATTTTTTCCATTTGTAAATCGGAAGCTTGAAACATTGTATTTATAATAGTAGATGTTGCCTTAAATATTTGTGTACATTTTTATGAATATTAGGCATTATCTAGAATTTATAGGATTAGCTTATAGGTATTTTCCTCATAAAAGAATTCTCTTTTATTTTAACAATCTAATTCGCTTTATTCAACAATTCATGAATTGGGCAGCATCCCATCTAGTAAATAAAAAAGTACTCCCAGGAATTCTCTTGATAATAAATTTGTTTTGCATAAAACCATGGAAAATTTTAAATGCTTTGAATTTCTCTGATCTTTTATATCTGCAATGCTGTTATATCTGTAAACGCATATTTCCCCCTTGGAAAGGTAATGCAGTTTTGTTGTTAAAATAGAGCACTTTTTGTCAAACATCCAAGAAACAGTGACCATATTAGTAAATATGATTGTTTGCCTAAGTTGAAAGTACTGAATTAAAAATTAAAATGAGAAAAAAGGTCATACATTTAGAAGAGGAAAAAATGTAAAATGAATATTATTCAATACAAAATTATTCATGCTGAAGCTTGGTTGAGTTTGCTTCACCAAATCACTGTAAAAGTTAAACTAGTTTTTATTTAACTTGTCTATTACATATACCAAATATATACTGATATTCTATCATTTGGCATTCAGTATCACAAGATCAAAGATTATGACAAATAAATTAGTGTGGATGGTCTTTATAGACTTTATCTATTTTAAATTACTTGGTAAATATTTAGAAATAGAGAAAATATAATAAAAAGATTAATTTTTTAAAATGAGACATTTAAGTAATACCACAAAGCTGATTTTTGTCTCTCTCTGTTTTTAAAAAGTACAACCAGTATCCTTCACATGAGAAATGAAAGATGCACCCTGGCTGGTGTAGCTCAGTGAATTGAATCCCGGCCTGCGAACTGCAAGGTTGCCAGTTTGATTCCTGGTCAGGGCACGTAAGAGGCAACCAATTGTAAAGATGAAGTTATTTTTATTTTATTTTTTAAACTAATTTCTCCTCTTTCATAAATTGGCCATCCCTCTAAGTACAGAGTGGGAATGGAGTATAAATCTTTAAGCATTCTGTGGTAATGGATTTATTAAAGGTAGCCATATATAGAGTTAGATAAATTTTCTCCTCCTAAAGGACCCAGACCACTTAGAATATTACCCATTAATATACCTGATTTTTTTTGTTTCTTTAATCCTCACAGGAGGATATTTTTATTGATTTTAGAGAGACATAAAGGGTGAGAGAGAAAAACATTGATGTGAAAGAGAAGAGAGAGGCCTCCTGTATATACCCCGATCAGGGATCAAACCCCAAACCTGGATCCTAGGTATGTGCCCTGACTGGGAATCAAACTCGTAACCTTTTGGTGAACAGGACAGTGCTCCAACCAGCTGAGCCACCTGGCCAGGGCAATATACCTAATATGTTTAAGGCTGCAATTTGTTGAGGTTTTTAAGAAAAATGGTCTCATTTGTTTTTATTTTCCTTTCTGATAAACAGTGAATAAGAATTTAAATCTAATGTACAAGCAGAGTTAATATAGTTAAATGTATGATAGTGTTTGTGTAATTTAAATGATCTTAAATACTGAGTTTTTTATATAGTATTTTTTAAATGTGAAATTTTTTCAAGGAGGACTTGCTACGTTTGAAGAAACAAATGAGGGTATTCTGTCAGATATGTCAGCATTACCTGACCAACGTGAATACTACTGTTAAGGAACAGGTTAGTAATCACTATAGATAGCACTATTTTTAAGGAATGTTAATAAATATCTGAACTAATATAGAACATTTAATACTGAAATTGAGGAAAGTAGAAGTAACTTATACCCATACATGTATGTACCATGTCAAAAAATAGATTAATGTGTTGATTTTTTATGGAGTTTATAATTGCTTTATTGAGTACCCTAATTGTAGATATTCTGTGTTGTTTCTTTATGACACTCTTAGTAAACAGACCCTTATGTACATTAAGTATATGAAATTAAAAATTTTATTCCTGAAAGCAACAAGTATAACAAGCATGCCTCAGGGAGGAAAGGTCTGTGTGGTTTTCTTATCTTTGAGAATATTATCAGATGTTGACATTCCTGCCTGTCCTGATTGTGCAAGTTATTTTTTCTTATGTGGACTTTGTCAGACAATCGCTTCCCTGCCTTTAAAGTATTACCTTCTCACCCCGTATTACCTGGTGTTATAGGTAGTATTCCCATCTGTAAAATAAATGTGACCCTGGGAATAAGAGCCCATTTAGCTGTAATTCCCTAACGGAGGATTAATGTTTTTTGGACACATGCTTTTTAAAAGCTTTTATGGAATAGTTGTTTTTATAATCATGTAATAAGACATTAACAGTGATACAGTGAAAATGCTTATGGTGATTTCAAGTTTTTATGACCATTTCATCTTGCTTAGCCTTTGTATGTTGGGGCAGAGCCCCAGTAGTCATTGTAAATGCTATTTTCAGCAGCTCGTGTTATGTTAGACATTGTTTGTTTTAGTTTGGCATGTATTTACTTATTAAAGCTACCTTGAAAGTTTTTCAAATATAATTCTCCAACTACAAGGCTACCAAATCATCAACCCTTTTGTCTGTCACTTGTCTTTATTTCTTTTTAAGAAATCACAATTAATATTTAAGAAATACATTAGGATTTTTAATTTACATTTTTATTTTTTTATTGTTCAACTACAGTTGTCTCCATTTTCCCACCACCACTTTCCCCCACCCCACCCACCCCTACCTCCCACCCTCAATCCTACACCCTTTGGCTTTGTCCACGAGTACTTTATACATGTTCCTTGACTTGACCCTTCCCCTTCTTCCTCCATTAACCTTCTCCCCGCTGGTTACTGTCAGTGTTTTATTTCCATGTCTTTGGTTCTATTTTGCTTTCTTGTTTGTTTTGTTGATTAGGTTCCATTTACAGGTGAGATCGTATGGTATTTGTCTTTCACTACCTGGATTATTTCACTTAGCATAATGCTCTTCAGTTCCATCCGTACTGTCGTGAAGGGTAGGAGCTCCTTCTTTGTGTTGCATAGTATTCCATTGTCTAAATGTACCATAGTATTTTGATCCACTCGTTTACTGATGAGAGCTGAGGTTGCTTCCAGCAAGGACTTGGCTACTGTGAATTGTGCTGCTATGAACATTGGAGTGCATAGGTTCTTTTGGATTGGTGTTTCAGGATTCTTAGGGTATAATCCCAGCAGTAGAATCACTTGGTCAAAAGGCAGTTCCATTTTTAGTTTTCTGAGGAAATCCCATACTGTTTTCCACAGTGGCTACACTAGTCTGCATTCCCACCAACAGTGCACTAGGATTCCGTTTTCTCCACAACCTCACTAGCACTTATTGTTTGTTGATTTGCTTATGATGGCCATTTTGACCAGTGGGAAGTGGTATCTCTTTGTGGTTTTAATTTGCATCTCTCTGATAGCTAGTGATGCTGAGCATCATTTCATATGTCTCTGGGCCCTCTGTATATCTTCCTTGGAAAAGTGCCTGTTCTGGTGCTTTGCCCATTTTTAATTGGATTGTTTGTCTTCCTGGAGTGGAGTCATTTGAGTTCTTTATATATTTTGGAAATCAAACCCTTGTCTGAGGTATCATTGGCAAATATATTTTTCCATATGGTTGATTCCCTTTTCATTTTGCTTATGTTTTAGTTGTGCGGAAGCCTTTTAATTTGATGAGGTCCCATTTGTTTATTCTTTCCTTTATGTCCCTTGCTCTAGGAGACATACTGGTGAAAATATTGGTGCATGGGATATCTTGAGATTTAAGTCTTTTATCCATCTTGAGTTTATTTTTGTCTGTGGTGTAAGTTGGTGGTCAAGTTTCAATTTTTTTTTTCCATGTAGCTGTCCAGATCTCCCAACACCATTTGTTGAAGAGGCTATTTTTATGCCATTTTCTGCTTCTACCCATTTTGTTGAATAGTTATTGACTGCAGAGACATAGGTTTATTTCTGGGCTCTCTATTCTGTTCTATTAATCTGTGTGTTCTTATACCAGTACCAGACTGTTTTGATTACAGTGGCCTTATAATATAGTTTAAGGGCAGGTATTATGATCCCTCCTACTTTTTTCTTTCTCAAAATTGCTGAGGCTACTTGGGGTTGTTTGTGGTTCCATATATATTTTTTAAATATTTGTTCTGTATCTGTGAAATATGTTACGGGTATTTTAATTGAGACTAAGCTGAATCTATAAATAAAAATTTACATTTAATACCTAACTTTTGGTCTCTTTTTTTCTTCTTATTTCCATCTCTTTGTCTCTCTCATACATACATACTTGGGCACCAATAAATGAGAATATACTAAATGGCTGAAATTCAATTACTGGATTTTGTGTTTTCTTGCAGAAGTATAAAGTATATTGCCACAATTATTACATTGGTGAATTCTTTCCAGTTTTAAGTATATAGTTTTGTACTGTAGCAATAAGGGATCTTGAAATTCAGTTTTTATCTGTATAACTCAGATTAAAGAAGAAAATCTCAGACAGTAATAAATTGAGTTTAGAGATAAATTCTTAGAATAAGATTTTAATGAAATATGCACAATCCAAACCTAATACACAATATATTGCTTGATAAATTTTCACATGCCACCAAGATATTTAGCTTAATATTCCTTTTTTTTTTACAGTATTAACACATAATTTTTTTGGTCATTTTTATTGTTGACCTGTTACAGTTGTCTCAGTTTTCCCCCCTGTTTTCTTCTGCCCATCCCACCCCTCACTCCCATAGTCACTTCCCACACTGTTGTCCATGACTTAATATAATTTGTTCAGATCTTGGAGTTGATTTGGTCATTAAATAGCTTGTGTACCAACTTCCTACCAAGCTTCTAGGACTATGTCCTGGTCAACTCACTTGACCTGCCAGCTCACCTAATTAATAAATATCACCATACATACCACTTTGTATCATTTCTGTGTGTGTTGTAAAAGTTTTTGTAAACTTATATCTAGATAGGTGGTAGTAAAATAAGGAGAAGAGACTGAAAAAAAGAGATGAATCATAAAGTAAAGAAAAAAGTAAATGTGGTTAATTCTGGAAAAGGTAAAGCTAGTATTAAGATCTGTTCTGTATTATAATCAGTATTTCTGGCAGTAGTCTTCCTTTAAATGGAATTTCTTGTTGATTTTGTGACCCCCAAATTCTGTTTTTGTTACCCCTTCCCAACAGATAACTTTTTCCAGTTACCTTCTGACTAATTTTACCAGTGTTTAAAACTCCTTTTAATGTTAACGTTAAGATTTCCTTTAAAATTCCTGGTACAATTTTGTTAAGCTCCTGGACATATAACTTCAGCCTTAAGTTTATTAGGGTACATCAGGTTTGCCCGATGAGTAGTGAGGAGGCCCGTACTTGCTTATGGTTTCCTACTTAAGCACCGCATACACTGATAATGAGAGTGCTTAAAAAGGACCTTAGACTTTGTGATCTCTCTTCTAAGAGATGTATGAGGTATTCATCCCCTTGGTACCAGGTTTTTCTTCTATAATAGAAAAAATGGTACTAAGTTTATTATTTCATATTTCAGAATGTATACTGCGAGGTATTGTGGTACAGTGTAGAGTGTAGGATTTGGAGTCAGAAAACCTGAGGTTGAGTCCTGACTACATGCTTTGGTAGTGCAAGCATATAAGTCATTTAAAGTTGCTGAAAATAAGAAAAGAATATTTTTGAAAGTGCCTTGCAGTTAGCAAAATGTGATGTAAATATTAGTCATTGTTATAGAAATTACATTCCTCAGGTTTAAAGTCTTAGGAAAGTACTATTCATTGACTCTTCTGAAGAGTTCCCAATAGTTGGATTCTGTTTCTGTGTTAAATGTGTAAGTCACTCGTGGCAGTTGGTGATAAGCCTTAACATATTATTCCCCTTTTTTTAAATAGGCCTTCACTATTCTATGTGATATTTTGATGATCTTCAGCCATCAGATTATGTCAGGAGGGCGTGACATGTTGGAGCCATTAGTTTACACCCCTGATTCTTCATTGCAGTCTGAGTTGCTCAGCTTTATTTTGGATCATGTCTTCATTGAGCAGGATGATGACAACAACAGTGCAGGTAAATTTTATTGTCAGCTTTCTGTTAAACCTATATATCTACCACAAATCAAATTTACATAATGATATAAAATTTTGCGCTACTATTTAATAGTTTATTTCTAAAACATGAAACAATTTTCAAGGATTATCAGAGACCGGTAAAATAAATACTTGTTGAAAAGTATATTCTTATTTTACATTTTTTTATATCGGGAAATGTACATTGAAGACCTGATAGGAAATGTACCTACCATTCACAGAAGAGGAGCTATAAGTGGCTAAATAAACATGAAAAAACCAAACCACTGACAACCAGAGAAATGTAAATCAGTGTAAGGTGGTTATATTTTTTTATAAAGTGATTCCATTTGTAAAATTCGTCCAGAGGAAAACTTTTTTTTTTTAAAGATTTTATTTATTTATTTTTAGAGAGGGAAGGGAGGGAGAGAGAGAGAGAGAGAAACATCACTGTGCGATTGCTGGGTGCCATGGCCTGCAACCTAGGCATGTGCCCTGACTGGGAATCGAACCTGCCATGCCTGGTTCACAGCCCGCGCTCAATCCACTGAGCTACACCAGCCAGGGCCAGAGGAAAACTCTCTGCATAGAAAACCTTCATCACAATTTTATTTTCAGTATCAGATAATTAGAAACAATCCTCTGGCAGTACATGGAGGCTGTAGTCTGTCCTCTTGACAACTGACTGTCAAGATCTCACATACTAGATCAGAGCAGAAATATGTGAAGTCTTAAAAAGACAATGGTTCCTAGGCCAGCCTAACTGAATATGTGTACTTAGATAAAGGAGGTATGTGTGAATAAGAGTTGGGGTAAGGTCATTTTTAGAAGGGATTGGAGAGTTTCTGAGGTTGGCTGCCCCCAGGAAACAAAGGAGCTTAGCCAACAAACATTTAATGTGTAGATCTTATTGACAAACTGTCCTATTAGGGAAGTTGATGAATGTATTAGGCAAGCCTAGCCTGACTTCACTGAACATCAATTCCTCTGACTCACTCCACTTGTTCCTGTTCCCTGTTCACCAGCTAGCCTTCTGACGATTTATTTGACTTCACAAAAATTTTGTTTCTTGGAATGAATGGACTGGTCATTTACTAAGATGTTGAGACTGATTATAGTTTTTATTTCACTTAAATGTTTTTTTCCTTACATTTCAAATTATCCAAAATAAAACTATTTTTATAGTGAGAAAATACAGATGGTTTAATGTTTGGAACTTTTCCCCCAGATGGTCAGCAGGAGGATGAAGCCAGTAAAATTGAAGCTCTGCACAAGAGGAGGAATTTACTTGCAGCATTTTGTAAGCTAATTGTATATACTGTTGTGGAGATGAATACAGCTGCAGATATCTTCAAGCAGTATATGAAGGTAAAGTTTGACAAATGGATAACAAGATATTTTTATAATGCTTGAAAGATAAGGTAACATTGGCTTTTATGCTTGGTTGTCATTGAATTTTTTACTTTTCTGGTTTAAAGAAATCTCTTTGTAAAATAACATTTTTCAATGGCATTTTCTCATAACCTATTCCTCCATTATAATGGACATTTTTAGGGTTATTAAGTTCATTTGCATTTGGAATATTGTAAACAGCTTGTCATATGTTAATTGTCACTATTAGACATTGTATTTGTGATTTGGTTTAAGATAACAGGATGATGTCCTTCCCCATCCTGATGTAGCATTAAAAAGTAATGTTTTAGGTGTTAGACCTAGATGGTACAGTTTTGACTTGGTGACTATGCACCTTGTGGTTTGAGTAACTCAATACTTTCTGTGTCCTGCCTTTATCTGTTCCAGTGTGATAGCTAAGGTTCCTTCAGAACGGGGGTGTCAAACTCATTTTCACCGGGGCCACATCAGCCTCATGGTTGCCTTCAAAGGGCCAAATGTAATTTTAGGACTGTGTAAATGTAACTACTCCTTAACTAGGGGCAATGAGCTCTACATTTGGCCTTTTGAAGGCAACCGCAAGGCTGATATGACCCCAGTGAAAATGAGTGTGACACCCCTGCTTTAGGGGTTCAGAATCTGATTTGATTCTGAGTAGATTATTTACAATTTTCATGAATACACATGAAATTTTTAAGTAGTAGTAAAAAGGATATTGTTAATTGTACTAATGGACTATGACTAGTTTTTTAATCCTTTCTCAAGTAAAATCTAATTATAAAAGTGAACTTTTAAGCCTTTGCTGTCACAAAATAAAATGTTTAATAAATTTGTTGAATCTAGTTGATTCTTTTTGAAATAATTTCCTACATGTTAGAACTCTAGCACCATTATAACCTACTATGGAACCTAAGTTTTTTGGCATGATCATTGATTTTTTTTTTTAACTAAGGTTGTTCTTGAAGTCATTTTGCAAGTTTTAAACTTACAAACTTTAGACTTCAGTATTCTGAAGTCAATTTTATTAGTCACAGGAGCATGGATTTCCATCTCTAACAGGTGTCATGTATGCATTTTGAAATAATCTTACATAAGAGAAAATTTCATGTTCAATGTGTGATATAAATGTCACCATAAGTTTTCTTTTAAATGATAACAGACTATTAGTTTGTATAAGCCAAATTACCTGAACTATATGAGAGTAGCAATGGATTATTTGTGAAAGTAACTGATTATATTTATTGTCTTAATAGTTCACAAAGAACACAAAAACTTTGTTTATATCCTTCATGTTATTTCTCAAAATCTATATAACCTAATTATTGTCTTATACCATACCTCTTTACCTCCTTAAAACCAAGTTCAGAGCTTAATATGATTAGATTTTAAGTCTGATATTTCTGAATTAAGTTAGAAATTGTGTGCTTAGAAATTATCTTAATGTTTCAGTGGCATCCTTTTATGTCTTTGAGTACATAATTTTTTAGTCAAATACATACTATGTGACATGCTTAAATGATTAACCTAAAATTAGTCTTATTGTCCAATAGTTTTACAAGATAAATCTCTTAATTTGTGAAAATTTCTTTTCTAGTATTATAATGACTATGGAGATATCATCAAAGAAACAATGAGTAAAACAAGACAAATAGACAAGATTCAATGTGCGAAGACCCTTATTCTCAGTTTGCAACAGGTAAGACATTAAGAATACGAGCTTTAGGCTAACATAATTAACAATATAGTTTTCAAGGTAACAGTGACAAAAATGGATAAAGGATGCAGTAGACAATCCATAAAAGTAGATACACAAGATATTCCGTCTTACTAGTAGACATTGTGGAGATGAGATTGTTTTTGCTTCCAGACTGGCAAATTTGGCAAAACCTATAGTTGTCTAAGTTGTGGAGCAAATCGGTACTATCATCAGTATATATTGGTACAACCTTCCTGGTAGGCAGTTTGACAATATATGTTAGAATTTATAATTTTTTAGGCAGCAGTTGTACTTTTAACAATTTATCCATGGTAGTAACAGGACAAGTTTGCAAAAATGAGTGTACAACATTGTACATGGCAACATTGTTTATAATAAGGAATTAGAAATAATCCAAACATTCATCAGTAGGATATTAGATAAATAATATATTACGTGATACATCTGTGTAGTGGCTATTATATAGCACATAAAGTTAGTTTTAAGTAGGTCTGTAGTCATTAATATGTAAAGATTTCTATAATATACATAATTTGAAAATAAAGTAAAAAAGATTATAGTACACCATCCCTATAAAATTGTACACATCTCTATGTCTATTTGGAAAACTAATCACTAAAATGTTAGCTGTAGTTAACTCGCTTTGGTAGGTTTCAGGTGAATTTTACTTTTTTCTTTGTATATTTTTATATTTATTTAAATGAGATTAGTCTTTTTTATTATTAGTGTGATTTTATTTTATAAATATATAACAGTTAGAAATCCATTAATGAAAATTATCCGAATAATAAAAAACTACTTTTAAGTGCCATAAAAATTAGAAGTATGTTTGCAGTCTCACATTAGCCTCATCCTCGCCTATTTTTTTCTGTATCAGTCTTAAAATCAAAATTCAGTAGTCATTTTCACTTTGGCAGTGGCAGGGCAGGTTTCCTTAGGTAAAAATCATTTGCTTAGTATACTTTTGTCTCTAGAGATTAAATGCATGTAAAGCATAACCTATTTCAATTTGATAAACTTTCTTCTTGCTTTTTAGAAATCTAAGTATGAAATTTCTTAATTTTATTTGCATACTCTTTATTAAAATTAATAGAGTTTAAAATGTTTTAAAGGTAGCATTTAAATAACTTTTGTTGTAAAATAATAGCTGCTTGCTGTAGAAAGTTTAGAAAATAGGAACTAGAAAAATGCAATTTATCCTTACTTTTTTAATCAATAGTGCTTTTAGATTTTGTAGCCTTCTTAGTCTTTTTTATGCCTATATGAAATCTTATTTTTTCAAAATTAAGTCATGATGCATTCTATTTTGCAAGCTGGAACTTTTCATATTAATAATTTCTAAATACTTTCATGCCATTAAATACTTTCTCCTGCATTTAATAAAATGACTATATAGTATTTCATGTTATAGATTGACCATAACCTAACAAGATCTCTTCTTGTTTGATTTTGAGGGGTTTTTTTCCCACAATCTTTGCCATAATAAATAGTACTACAACAGTTTTGTACTTATGTATTGTGCACAAATAATAATATTCCTTTTGGATAAATTCTGATAATTAGAATTGCTTAGTCAAAGGACCTCAAAATTCTAAATTTTAACTACATTTTGCGAGGTGGATATATAGAAAAGAAGGTTATCTCAATTTATGTTCCCAACAGATCAGAGTGCTCATTGCACTGTATTTGTATCAGTGGTAGTTGGCCATTAGCTCTTTAAATGCTTGGCAGTTTGGTAGTTGAAAAATTGCATATTGTTTTGCCTAATTTACAATGGAAGATCTTGTTGTGAGATTCATTATTTAAAGGTAAATAGCAGAGCATAGCTGTCTAATAATTTAGTGGGCTTTTTTTCCTTTAAGATTTTACATGCTACCATAATACCCAGTTAATCTAACAGTGTAGAATTCTGCCATAACTAACCTGAAGAGTTTCTAATCTCAATAACTGTTTCTAGTATGAATGCATAAAGTGCTACAATTTTGGTCATTTGTATCGTGTGTTTTAAAAATCCTTGTTTTTGTTCTGGGGCACAGATAACAATCTCAGAATTAAAAATGTGCATTGATGGCTAAACAGATAAAAATAAAATTGTTTTATTTTGTGAGACTTTTGCCATAGACAGAATAATACAGTTATGAAAGTATCCAGCAAGTAGGCTGTCCCCAAAGTAAAACAGCAAATAAACCCTAATTATTTTTGTCTGCATCAAAGCTTTAGTCTATAACACCTCATCTAGAAAAGTGGGCTGGGTTTTACCTTTTCAAGAAAGATGCAATAAAAGATATTATCAATGATATAATAAAAGTTCAAAAAAGTAAAAAAAAATTAAACTTGTTTTGAATAAAATGCAGTGTCTCATTTATGGATCATATATTTTAAGTAGAAAATATGTTTTTTTTAAAAAGATGTTAATAATAGATAGCTATCAAAAAACTTTAACATGCTTGCTTTCTTTTTTCCCAAACAGCTTTTTAATGAAATGATACAGGAAAATGGCTATAATTTTGATAGATCATCTTCAACATTCAGCGGCATAAAAGAACTTGCTCGACGTTTTGCTTTAACTTTTGGACTCGATCAGTTGAAAACAAGAGAGGCCATTGCTATGCTACACAAGTAATCTCCAAATATTTTATTCAGCTCTCCTGTTTTTTAATCATGAAATTTTTTTGAATCTAGCTGTTGTTTAGAATAATCAAATTCGGTTGATGCTTAATTATTTGTTTACAAATCTGTGGCATATCTCTTTTCTTAAGAACCAGTTATAGTGCTATCTCCATTAACACATGAGTTGGGACTAAAACTCCTTTCATAGAAAGTCTTTGCTTTAATTAAAACCATACAAAATCTTTATAAATTATGTGAAGAAAAGCAGCACATATTCTTCAGGTATTACAATATCTCTTAACAGCTTTTGTCATAATTTCACTTGAGATTTGATTCCATTATTTGAAGTTTTCTCTTTCTGGTTCTGTTCTCTATATTGTTTTGAGCCACAGCCTTCTTTCTGTCTGCATAATTTCTTTCCATTATAAAAATTGGAAATCATCTCAATTTATTTGAGGCATGTAATTTAGTGATCAATTATATATTTAAGTATGGGTGTATTTTAGACCTTTAGCATAACCAGCACGTGGATATTAATACCCTTTACCTTTTAATTGGGAAAATCAAGAGACTTGGACTCTTTCATTGAAAGCTGTTTTTTTTTAAATATTTTATTTATTTATTTTTAGAGAGGGAAGGGAGGGAGAAAGAGAGAGAGATAGAAACATCAATGTGTGGTTGCTGGGGGGACATGGCCTGCAACCTTGGCATGTGCCCTGACTGGGAATCGAAGCCCGCGCTCAATCCACTGAGCTACACCAGCCAGGGCTGAAAGCTGTTTTATTTGTGTCTCTTTTACTCATCTCACTTACTTAGTTATACCAGTATTAAATGTCTTTCTACAGAAATGTTTTTGCTTTTTAAGTTAATCCCATACCTTCCCCAACTTTAATTTATTCTCTCCTTACACTTTGCTCTAAAAAGTCTTAAATTCCTTTTAGATGATACTTTTAGGTACTATTTAAAGACCACATATATAGTAATTACTTTGACAAGTAATACATTTTTTCCTTCATGTGATAGTCTTCATCCTTGCCTCCCCATTTTCATCTGTATTATTTTTTACACGGTTACATTTTTGATGAGAGTATAATGTTGGGTTGTTGTCTTGATTAATAGAAGAATTTATTGTTAATTAAAATGGGCCCTGGGTAGAGTTTAATTTTTAAACTTGACTGGTAAATAGGTCATTACAAATAGTCTTGAATCATTATTTTTAAGTTACTCCTGTGTGTTATAGTAGTTCTTCTTTATGTCTTAAATAATCGAGAAAATGTATTGATCATTATGTGAGAGCATTTGGTTTATTTTCTATGGACAAGAGAACCAAGGAAAGAGTGTAGATGTACCAAACCACATTCTACCTAGGGGCTAGCTGGTGTGTTTGTGTGCCTGTGTGTGTTTTTTGTTTGCTTTGAAGAAAGTATCAGTGCCATAAAATGTAAATATAGTTGCTTGTTCTCACATTATAGCCTAGTTTGTTCTCTCTACTCCCCAGATTAAATGCATGGCAAAGAAAACATTTAGTAGTGGAACGAACTTATAGAGAGAAATTTTCTTTCTAAGTTATTATTTTGTATTGTCGTCACTTACATATTTATTTGTCTTTTTTTTTCTTGCAGAGATGGCATAGAATTTGCTTTTAAAGAACCTAATCCACAAGGAGAGAGCCATCCACCTTTAAACTTGGCATTTCTTGACATACTGAGTGAATTTTCTTCTAAACTACTCCGACAAGACAAAAGAACAGTGTATGTGTTAGAAATACTTATTTTTTTTGAAATTCTTAAAGATCAATAGTTATATTTGATTTCTCCCCTCCTACACACTGACATTAGAATTATCTTAGTCTGTGTGCTAAGTTGTGACTACACTGGGAAGTAAAATTCCCCCTTTTTATCTTTTTACTTTAACTACTAGTCCTGTCCTCAACAGATCACTTAAACAAGATACTTTTCTGGTATAGTCTCCTACAATGGTGACTTATATTCTAAGAGGGCAATTAAATTTCAAAATATTCTCTTACCATCCTGGCTTGTATAAAAGGGCAGAAGAAAATAAATAATTGTGGTGAGGGGGAAATGCAGACAACTGTACTTGAAACAACAATAAAATAAAAAGTAAAGATTCTTTAATAGCATCAAAAGGAAGAATAAATAACTTGTAGTATAGATAACCTCTCCTGAAAGTCCACCATTAGTTTACATTTAAAGATGATACAGATTTTGTACGAAATTCTGATGCACACAAAACAAATCTTTAGTGATAGAAATCACAGTAGCGGTACTTCTGGGGTTCCCAACCCCAGAGACTGAGGTAGGAAAAAGTACGTAGGGTATTTTCTAGGGTCATGGGGATGTCCATGGGAATTTAGCTTAAAAGGTGTATTGGTTACATGGCTGCATTCACTTGCAAAACTGATCCATTCTCTCAATTTCTGTGCATTTTATTATATATAAATTTATTTCTGTTGAAAACTTCATTGATACTATCAATCAGAGAAATACAATTTGAAACAATGAAAACCCATTTCTCATTTAGCAGATTAGATAAAATTAAGAAGCCTGAGAGCCCCAAATATTGCCAAGCATGTGGAAGAATAGAGACTTTATGCATTTCTGGCAACAACATAAATTGGTGCAATACCACTTTGTGGAGGAGCTATTTGGCAATGTCTAGTAAAGTTTAACCTACCTATGAACCAGTAATTGTTCATAGGTAGATGCTCTAGGGAACCTCTTGCAAATGTATATAAGAACCATAAAGAATAGACTGTTGTATTGTTTGAGTAGGGAAAAGCTGAAAACAACACCTGTCAACGAGAAAATGGCATCAATAGATTGATATACAATGGAGTATTATACAGCAGTCAAAATGGTTAGATTTTTTTAAAGCAAACATAATTCCTTAATTTTATTAAATACCCAGTCATTGTTCAAATTTCCAGTAATCTCTGATGTCATAAGTTACTTTTATTTCTATACTTTATTTGATTGAATTGGGATTGAAATAAGATTCACACATTCTAATTATTATCATTTTGAAACCTTAAGAAAATTTTCTTTATTGAGGTATAATTGACAAAATAGTAACATATTTAAAATATATAACATGGTGGTTTTACGTATGTATACATTGTGAAAGGATTCCCATAATCAAGTTAATGAGTATCTATCATCTCACCCATTTACTTTTTAAAATAACATTTAAGTTCTATTTTTCAATTACAAAGTGTTATATCTTGTCAGCTGTAGTCACCATGTTACACCAAGGTCCTCCGATCTTACTATTTTCTAAATATTTTTTCAACTTTGTTGACATATATAGTTGACATATAAAGTATAAGCTTAAGGTGTACAACAGGATTTGATACAGTTATATATTGGGAAATGATCATCACTGTGACATTAGCTGATGTCACCCTTCCAAAATGGTTAGAGTTTAAAAACACAAGTTTAATTGCAAAAAGCAAAGTACCAAGTGCATAGTGATGTTTACAGACAAATATGTATTAAAAGTACAAAAATGTGCTCTGGTTGCTTGGCTTAGTTGGTTGGAGTGTCATTCCATGAACCAAAGCATTGCTGGGTTCATTCCTGCTCAGAGCAAATGCATGGGTTGCAGGTCTGATCCTCACTTGACTAAGGTACAGAAGGTGGCTGGTCCCTGTTTCTCTCTCACATCGATGTCTGTCTGTCTCTCTTTCTCTTTCGCCCCCCTTCCTTCTTTCTTCCCTCCCTTCCTCTTTCTTTAAAAATCAATGGAAGTCGGACTTCCGCTCAAGATGGAAGCATAGGTAGACACACTGTGCTTCCTCGCACAACCAAGATAGGGACAACAACAATTTAGAAACAGAATAACAACCAGAACTGACAGAAAATTGAACTGTATGGAAGTCGGACAACCAAGAGGTTAAAATAGACCCGTTCATCCAGACCAGTAGGAGGGGCGGAGTCGGGCAGCTGGGTGTGGGTCACGGTGCGGAGAGCAGCCAGCGTGCGGAGAGCAGCCAGCGTTGGGACTGGGCGCGTAAGGCCGCAGCGGGTGGACCCTGAGCATGCAAGCAGCAGCTGGCAGACCCAGCGAGGTGGAAATTGTGAAGCAAGGCAGTGCGCGCAACCCAGGATCACAGTGCTGGGAAATAGAGCCTCGGGACACTGATTGAAAACACCTGTGGGGGTTGAGGCGCAGGGAGAGACTCTCAGCCACACAAGAGAGGTCCTTGGAAAGTCCCACCGAGTGCACAAGCCCACCCACTATGGGAATTGGCACCAGAGGGGCCCAGTTTGCTCAGGGGAAGCGGCAGAAGGGACTGAGGACTGATGGAAAGCAGAGCAAGTGCCATTGTTCCCTCTTGGACCCCACCCCCACATACAAAGTCACAACCCAGCAACTGGGGTCCCTGCTTTGGTGAAACCTAAGGCTCTGCCCCTCATACAGAACAAATGTGACCAGACCAAAGGGTGGGGGAAGATGGCTCAAACAGAATTGAAAGCCCCAGCGTCAGTACTTTAAAGCGACTGAGAGATAGCCAACCTATCAGATGCACAGTTCAAAAGCACTGGTGATCAGGATGCTCACAGAATTGGTTGATTTTGGTCACAAATTAGATGAACAAATGCAGACTACGATAAGAGAAATGAAGGAAAATACACAGGGAACCAATAGTGATGGGAAGGAAACTGGGACCCAAAACAATAGAGTGGACCAGAAGTCAGAAAGAAAGAACCACGCAGAAAAGAATGAACAAAGAAGAATTCAAAAAAAATGAGAGGCTTAGGAACCTCCAGGACATCTTTAAACGTTCCAACATCCGAATTATAGGGGTACCAGAAGGGGAAGAGGAAGGGCAACAAGTGGAAGATGTATTTGAACAACTAATAAAGGAGAACTTCCCCATTCTGGCAAAGGAAATAGACTTCCAGGAAGTCCAGGAAGCTCAGAGAGTCCCAAAGAAGTTGGACCCAAGGAGGAACACACCAAGGCACATCATAATTACATTAGCCAAGGTAAAAATGAAGGAGAGAATCCTAGAAGCAGCAAGAGAAAAGGAGGCAGTGACCTACAAGGGAGTTCCCATCAGACTGTCAGCTGATTTCTCAAAAGAGACCTTACAGGCAAGAAGGGGCTGGAAAGAAGTATTCCAAGTCCTGAAAGGCAAGGACCTACATCCAAGATTGCTTTATCCAGCAAAGCTTTCATTTAGAATGGGAGGGCAGATAAAGTGCTTCTCAGATAAGGTTAAGTTAAAGGAATTCATCATCACCAAGCCCTTATTTTATGAAGTGTTAAAGGGACTTATCTAAGACAAAGAAGATAAAAAACATGTATAGTAAAATGACAGCAAACTCAAAATTATTAACAACCACACCTAAAACAAATCCAAAAGAAACTAAGCAAACAACTAGAACAGGAACAGACCCACAAAAATGGAGATCACATGGAGGGTTACAACAGGGGAGTGGGAAGAGGAGGGGGGGGAAGGTATGGAGAATAAGTAGCATAGATGGTAGGTAGAAAATAAGGGGTGGGCAAGAATAGTATGGGAAATGTAGAAGCTAAAGAACTTATGACACATGGACATGAACTAAAGGGGGGAATGTGGGTGGGAGAGGGTGTGCAGGGTGGAGGGGAATGAAGGGGGATTAATGGGACAACTGTAATAGCATAATCAATAAAATATATGGGGAAAAAAAACAACAACAATGAAAGTCCTGGCTGGTGTGGCTCAGTGGACCCAGCGTGGGCTGCAAACCAAAGGATCACCAGTTTGATTTCCAGGCAGGGCACATGCCTGGGGTTGCAGGCTCTGTCCCCGGTAGGGGCCACGTGAGAGTCAACCACATATTGATGTTTCTCTTCCTCTCTTTCTCCCCCTCCCTTTCCCTTTCTCTAAAAATAAATCAATAGAATCTTTAAAAAATAAAAATCTTTGGAAGCAACATCCTCAAGTGAGGATTTTAAAAAGTACAAAAATGTGTGGGGATGACAAAAAATTCAGGTTAGTGTTAACTTTTGTGGCAGGGAAATATCATCAGGGAGGCTACTTATCTGGAATGTTCTATTAAACTATGTGGTCAGTGCACAGGTGTAAATCTCTACCAGTTAGTATATTTTGGTTCAAGCTTCATGTCTTTTTTTTCTTTTAATCTTCACCCAAGGACATGTCTATTGATTTTGGTGGGAGGTGGGCGGGGAGACATCGATGTGAGAAACATTGATCAGTTGCCATATGCCCCCCAACTAAGGATCAGCCTGCAACCTAGGTATATTCCTTGACCGGGAATTGAACCCACAGCCTTTGGTGTACAGAATAATGCTTCAACCAACTGAGCTACCTGGCCAGGGCTCGAGCTCTATATCTTGTTGCAAGCTGATAACAGTTGTCAGACTGATGGCTACTTCACAGACCACACTTTGAGGAATGCTGTACTATTGTGTATAGCTGAAATAATATTGCAGTTAATAAGCAAATAACACCCAGCAGTATGTTTTTAACTGATATTTTCTGTCCTCTCTCTTTAATGATGTTCAAAACTGGTAATTTTGAATTGATTGTAACTAGGCATTATTGTGACAAAGTATTTGAATTGCACCTTATAGTTAATTGACAAAAATTGTGTTCATGTATTTGAAGCATGATTTAGACAATAAAGCACTGAACTGTTATTGTCAGAAGCCTGGGATTTGAATTGTGGTTATACTGCTTTTTCAATTTTATGACCCTGAATATGTTATTTATCCTTTCTTTCCTCATCAATGTCAAATGGGAATGTCTCCCTCACAGGGTTGTAAGTATTAAAGGGACCCAAGTATGTAAAGCACCCAAGAGAAAAATGTCTAGCACATAGTAGTCACACAAATGTTAGTTGAATTTTGATTGCTATATTACATATAAGCCATAGAATCTGTGTGGTAGTTTGGATCCCAGGATAAATAGATGTCTGACTTCATTAGGCTGAAACTTTTTTGTAGGTAGGGACCAACCATATGTCATTCATCCTTATATCTACCCCTGCCCCATGCCTGGGGCATAAATTTAGAGTGAGAATCTTGAGAGACAAAATTGCTCATCAGTGTATTAATGAAGGTGAGATTGAGTGGTAAAGTAATAAGCACTCGCTCACATAGCTAGGGGTTGATAGACCTGGGACTAGAACCCAAATTGTATGATTGTAAATCCAATTATCTTTCCAGAAGTACGGCTTGAGTTTGTTCTAGCAGAGGACCTGAAAAGTAAGGATAGAAAGAGGTATTTTGGGAAAGAAAATACTAACATCCTATAATTGTTCTCAACCACTATCTTCTTTAATTCTAATGTACTTTACTTTTCATTTAATTATAAGTTAAATGAATGAATGTTCCACTTGGTATGTGAGCCTTAAGATTGTTAGGAGGAATAAACAAATAGAAAAATAAAGCTATCACAGCTCCATTTATCAAAGCTAATGGTTTCTACTTCTTTTTAAGGTATGTTTACTTGGAAAAGTTTATGACATTTCAGATGTCACTCCGAAGAGAAGATGTGTGGCTTCCACTGATGTCTTACCGAAATTCTTTGCTAGCTGGTGGTGATGATGACACTATGTCAGTCATTAGTGGAATCAGCAGTCGGGGGTCCACTGTGCGGAGTAAAAAATCAAAACCATCTACAGGAAAACGGAAAGTGGTTGAAGGCATGCAGCTCACACTCAGTAAGTATATAGTGTATTCTCTTTATATTCCTCCCTTATGTTTACCAACTAAGGTTCACCTTTTTTTTTTTTGAGATGTGTATTATTAAAAAGTGTCTTGTACAGTGTTCATAGGGTATAAATATACTATTTTAAGTTTTTTTTTAATATATAAACTTAGTTCCTTATTTTTCAGATGAGGAAACTAACACAGAGATGTTAAATAACTTACCTAAGGTCTCGCAGATATTAAGTAGTAGAACCAGGCAGTGTGACTCTACAGTGCCTGCTTTTTAATCGCTGTGCTGTACTGTCTGCATAGGGAAATGGACTTGGTATTGCAGAGCTAATTAGTATCTAAGAGATTGGCTCCATGTAGTTTAAGTGGATCAACAGATTCAGAGAGGTTGTGGCTTTTGGATTTCTGTGAAGAGGTCATTAATTATGAAGAATTTTATAGAAAAACAAATTGCTGTCTATAATCTTAGAGGTAGTAATGCATTATGTCACATAAATCTCTTGGACTCCCAGCGCTCCAGGGTTGATTCAGAATAAACCTGGGTACTTTCTTCCTTTCCTTAGGAACCTTTAAACAAATTGGCATAGTTGTCAAAATTTGTTCCAGATGTTACTGCTGAGCAACAGACTATCCCAAAACTTAGGACATAGCAGGGACATGGTGCCTGGTGCTTCAGTTATGAAATCTCAAAGGCTGATGACTGGAATTGTATGGAGGCATCATTGCTTACAGATATATATATGATACTGGCCATCAGCTGGGACCTCCGCTGGATTGTCTCCCAGAACACCTACATGTGACCTCTTCATGTGGCTGTTAGGCTTCCTCACGGCATATGACTGAACTTCAAGAATAAATATCTGAACAGACATGAAGGGGAAGCTTCCAGTTTCTTAAGGCCAGAAACTGGCATAGCATAATTTCTACCATATTCTATTGATCACAGGGCCCAGATTCAAGACAATGGGACATAATCCCTATCTCTTAATGTGAGGCATGTCAAAGATTTGGGGGCTATTTTTTTAAATGCCAAGTAAATAAATTTTTAGCCATTATTCAGGTGTATGGTGTTTAAAACTTGATCATCCCATGGATTAATGGTTTTAATCTTTTGTCCAACAATATAAAGGCATAAATGAATGATTTGTACAACCTTAGGTTGTAATTGATTGGTGATATAGTCCCAATATCCCAGTGGGGGGGTGGTCACGGTATTCTTGACCACTTAATTTTCCTTATTTTAGTAGAAAAGTTATCAAATTAAAAAAAATGATGTTTCGTGCATATCATTACAACTTTTTTAAAGTTCTTCTCCTTTGAACAATTAGTTAATAGTTACAAATTTGTGCTAGGCCATCAAATCTTCTTTCCCTTAGACTTTATGGAGCATGTATGAATTGGTATTTATATAACATCTTAAAGATAGATTATCAAACCGGATACTTTAATTTGTATAGAAAGAGTTGGTGCTCTTTTTGGGCTTTTGAAGAAAGCCATAGAAATTGAGGCAGTAGTAAGTTTGAAGAAGGAAGGATAAAGACAGATAGTTTGGCCAGATCAGTGCAATTTGGAAGACAAAATTGGAGCCTAAACACAGCAGAACCTAAAGGCTGATGTAATTATATTGCAAATTGTGGAATTTATGTCTAATCCATCTATTACTAAGGTATTAGCCACTAGCATATTTTTCTTTGCACTTTTCCCCTAAAAAGTTACCTGTTTATAGGCACATGTGTAATCTAATAAAATAGTTTTTCTCCAAACTAAGGTTCAATCAGGTACTATTAATTTCTCCTCCCAAATCTGTGATTTTTAAAAATGACTATGAATTCATTAATACTTTTATGTAAATCTGTCTTTTCATTAGTTGTGGCAGCATATACAGGTATTTGGACACAAGTAGATTTGAAACCTGGTCTTTTTAGTCCAGTGCTTAATGCATATGGATTTGTGCTCCCCCTTGAAGTTGTTCCTATGGCTTCTTAGCAGTGAGCATCCTATAGACTGGGAACCATTCTCTTATTGTTTCCATTCCCATTGTCCCCTGTAACTAACCCAGTCTATACAGATAGCCTCTTAATTGGCCAGTTTGCTCACTAGTCTTCACATTCTTAAGTCCACCTTCTACGCTGCCCTCACATACTTGGACTAAAACATGTAACTCACCACATTGATTCCTTAAAACCTTTAGCAGTAGTTTCTGTCACCTTAGCACTGCTTATAAAACTTTCCATAAATTGATGCCTTCCTCTTTATTCATTCAGCATTACCTTTTGCTGCTTACTCCAAGAGTACCAAACTCCTCGTTTGAGCCATATGAAATTGCCATTTTTGTAGGTCAAGAACTGTTAAATAGCAGCAAATTTGTATGGTTTAGTTGTTTCATGCCTCAGTGCTTTTGCTTATGTTCTTTCCCCTGTCTAGTTCACCCAGTATCTACTCTAGTTAGAAGTCACTTCCTGGTAATTGGCTCTGATTCCTCTCATTGCTCCCATTTCATCGTGTTTCCCTGTCTTCTGGCACCTACCATACTGTGTTATAATTGCCTGTGCTTTCTTCACAACTGGACTGTAAAGGCAGGGTAGGGGCTACACCTTTGGCAGGGTAGGGGCTACACCTTACATGCCTTTGTATCCCCCTGTTCCAAGCACTTAGCTTGTGAAAAACAGGTGTTTGTTGACCTGAGCAGGTTGTATTCGACACCTGATAAGTTAAAATTACTGCCTGAACTTCATTGCTGTTGATTTCCTTTTTCAGCTGAAGAAAGCAGTAGTAGTGACAGTATGTGGTTAAGCAGAGAGCAAACACTGCACACCCCAGTTATGATGCAGACACCACAACTCACCTCGACAATTATGAGAGAGCCCAAAAGATTACGACCTGAGGATAGCTTCATGGGTGTTTATCCAATGCAGACTGAACACCATCAAACTCCTCTTGATTATAAGTAAGTACATTTGATCATTTTCTGTACTATGACTTTATTAATTACATAGAAAAAAGTTAAGTTAAAAGAAGAATAAAATTCTCCTTGAAGCACGCAGGTAACATGGATGTTAGCTCAAAGACAGCAAGAGGAAGCAAGGCAACAACAGGAGAGAGCAGCAGTGGGCTATGTTAAACTACGAACTAATCTTCAGCATGCCATGTAAGTGAGAGTGCCTTATTGTCTGAGTCTAGGAAGTTCACTAATTCATTTTAACATATTTTAATGTGTGCCTTATCTAAAAATTTCAGCAAACTCTCTTGAGTAAGCTGAAATAATCAAGGAACTAAAAATTGGTCTTTCCAACAGAAAAAAAAAAAAAGAACTTTTAAAATATTAACTAGTTAGCTAAAGGACCGACCAATCTTAGGTCAATCTGTTGGAAAAATTTAAATCTTAATCCTTGTTCGTTTTGGTACACAGAATTACAGCTGAAATCCATTTTGTTACATCTTAATTGATTCCCCACCTTAGTTCAGGCCTTCATCTCTTACCTGAACTAGTACATTAGTTTTCTAACTTGTTTTCCCTCAAATGTCCCATTTATCCTCTCACCAAACTCCTCCCACCACCACTCCATCATTCACACTGCCATCCAGAATTACTATTCCAGAATAAAAATCTGATCATGTAATTTTACTTAAAACCGTTCCATGGCTCCCCGTTGCCTACAGGATAAAGTTCAAACTCCTTAGTTCATGGCATGCAAGATCTTTCAAAATATGGCCCCTGCCTACGTGTTAGTAGTATCATATGCCATTCCCTGGCAACTGGTAAAATCATCATAAAAGAACAAGCTCAGGTATCACCTTACGAGAAGCTGCGGTCATCTATGCTTCCATAACACTATGTATATTTATCTTTCTTATAGCACTACATTGTATTATAGTTACTTGTTTATAAATTTTCCCTTTCTCTAGACTGTGAGCTCCTCAAGGGCAGGGACCACTTTCATTGCCTGTCAATGCTTGGCATATAAAAAGTGCTAGGTAAATGTTCATTGAATGAATAAATGTCCATTGCTAAAAAAAAATGGTAGTTTAACTTGTAAATACTTTGTTTTTGCTGGCATCTATATGAGAGCTTTATAAATATTTATTAGCTTTGGATCTAAAAGAAGTGTCAGACGGTCTTTAGATGATTGGCACAAAGGGAAAGATAAGATGATTCTGATTATTTACGGTTTGTTGTTTGAAAGCTTTGTATTTATAACATAATGTGGTACATGTTTTAATACTGGGAGATAGTAATTGTTATCTTCAAATTTTAGTTTTGTTGGTTTTTAAGTGATGAAAAAAAACCTCACCGATTTTTTCTTGAGAAATTACCATTTATCACATGGATAGTGTCCTATTTAAATTCACTTCCGGTATCTGTGGCAGTCTTAAGAATGTCTACAAAAGTGCACTCTATCACATGTATAGATTCTGATCTCAATTGTCTAATATGGTCAGCATCTATACGATACGGGTTCCATTTCCTATTCCTGTTTCTATAGCCACATTCCACTTAATATATGCACTTATTTAGGGCTGGATTCAACAGCTAATTTTGTAGCTTCCAACCAGTCACCAGTCCAAACATTCTAAAATCTGCCCGCAATCATTTGGTCCATAATTATCCCCTGAAAACTTGCCACCAGTCCCTAAGTTCTTCCACAACATCTCATTACTCAGTGTCATTTATCATTATTCTTTTGTTTGTAGTTTGTTTTAATTCCCCGTGAGGTGACTATAAGAGGTTATCCCAGTTAAATAATTATTACTGGAAGAATCTTTGGTGGTTGTACAATAAGTGATCAATCACCTGATGTTTTAAAATATTTTTATAGTGATATTTCTATAATGATATCTGTCCTATAATGAAAAATACTTCCAAATTCTCTTTGTTTTTTAATAGTTTATATCATATAATCTTCCTTACACTCCAAATGAAATACAGAGTGGACCTCCAGATTTATATAACATGGTCCACAAAGCACATATTTTCCCTTTGCAGTTGCCTCCACTAAGACTCAACATAGTATTGTGTAAATTGTAAGCAAGCATTCAGTAAATAATTGCTGGGAGGCGGTAAGATCTTTCAGTAAGTGAGAAGAGAAGGAAATGGTGGCCAAACTGGAGAAAAACAAGCCACCCTCAATTTCAAAATTACATTGACTTTATGCTGATCTGGGTTAATTTGTGAACTTTAAATTAGAGTTTATTCCTTATAATCTGTGATAACATACAGAAGCTTTGGGTTTAATTTTTACTTTACTATGTAAGTCTTAGTTTTGAGTTTTCTTGGAAACAATCTAAATTTCAGCATAAACATTACTCATTTCCTTTTGAAGCAGAATTAACCTCTTTCAGTATATCTTGATAGCACTTGATTCATATTTCTCTTGCAATATTTGTCACATTTTGTCATAGTTAATTATTTCTGTTTCCCATAGTAGATTGTGAGCTCCTTGAGGGCAGGAATTATGCCTTAATTCATCTTTTTTTTTCATCCATAGAACAAAGTAGAAACCTGGCACATAGTAGGCATTGTGTGAATGAGTGAGTGAGTGCCTGGTATGCATTAGGTACTGAGTGAATGAGTGAGTGATGGGGTAAAATGAACATTATATATTAATGAAAATATATGTATTCTGAAAATGTTATTTCTCTGGTCTCTGTTTTATATTTGTTTATTAATTTGTACCCTGCTTACTGTCAAAAAGGATTTGAGGTATCTTGTCTGTTCCCATGTGGGATATTCTCATTGAACTTTTATATGGGATATCAGAAGTATCAAGCTAAATGTACTGAAATAATGTAGAATAAATATAACTCCTTAACATTTTTAGACAAGTGAACATTGGGGTTTCGACATCATTGATGACATGATCAATGCCTAATCATTTTCCCTGACCTTTAATTCCATCATTTTCCATTACACCTGAATATAGGGAGCCACATAGTTGCTGCCAATATATGAATAGTCACAACATTGGTTCAGATCTTGACTTTGTTTTATATTTCTCTAGTCGGCGTGGTACAAGCCTAATGGAAGATGATGAAGAGCCAATTGTTGAAGATGTTATGATGTCCTCAGAAGGAAGGATTGAAGATCTTAACGAGGGAATGGATTTCGACACCATGGATATAGACTTGGTAAGCAACTTAGTGAATTCTGTAAAAGTTTCCAAAGTTCAGACCCTTTGGAAGTTAAATGGGACATTTATTAGAGGAGAGAAATACTTGCCATGAGAAGTAAGTTTGCAAAATTATTAAATAAAATAGTTGCTAAGTTGTTCGGGTAAATGAGAAGAGGTGGGGGACAGGCTGAGGTTGGTGAGGGTATTAGATCTTAGTTTACAATGATTAACTTTCAGGTTAATTTAGGAAAATATAAATGTAAAAAATATATTTCACTTAATATTATACCAAGTATCATGTTACCTTATAATTTTCCACTTATTTACCATTATTAAAACAATACATTATTAACTTAATACTACCCTGTTATTGAGACATATTTTCATATCAGTACTTCATTTTGCCACATGTCTCATTCAGCTAGGTGAGTGAGATTGAAAGGATTAAGGACATTGAAGCTTAGACAGTTAGCCTGTCCAAGGAGACAGAACTAGTAAAGCAGTAAAGCTCAGACTTATAAGCCAGGTCTTCTGATTCTACTTCTCAGTATATCATGGTGTATTCTATTCAAAGTGAAGAAATAAGTAAGTGGTCTCTCTTCAGGGTAGTGTAATCTGGTGCCTTTGAAAATGATTTGAGAAAGGAATTTTTAAACTAAAATGAGTTTTCTAGTTTTCATCTTTTAATTTTCCACGAATGACGTGCTTTGTTTTTTATTTAAACTTTCTGTAGTTGGAATACACAGTATTTAAAAGTATTATAATGTACACTTGGCAACTTCATAGGCAGTGTGAACATTTAATGCTAATTGATTTCAGTATTTTCCGTCACTATCTGGCTTATAGATAAGACCATTGTCAACTTCTTTTTTTTTCCCTTTAGCCACCATCAAAGAACAGACGAGAGAGAACAGAACTGAAGCCTGATTTCTTTGATCCAGCTTCAATTATGGATGAATCAGTAGGTTTAATTTAAATGTACCTCAGGATTGCGAAATCAAAAGTATGACAACCTCTAAGTTTGAGATTGAAGAGCTGATACAGCACATCAAGAATGGATAAAAACAGTTGGAAAAGAGAAAAAGAGCAGGCAGGAGAGATTTCGGGGGAAAGGGAAAAGGGTGATGTGTAGTGGTGGTGACAGACTTAAAGTGTGTTTGAATCCCTGGCACATGGGACTTAAGGAATTTGGACTTTTCGCTTAGGCTTGAGTTACCCATTAAAGGATTTTGAATGAAGGAGTGGCATGATCAGAAATGTGCATCAGAAAGATTTCCTTGGTATTTATGGATGGATAGGATGAATGAGAGGAATAATAATCAAAATCATACAAAGGCATTGTGAAAAATAGAACTGAATAAAGACTTTGATAATAAAGAGAAGGGGATTGAGATAATTGGTTACTAAGTATTGTCAATTCTATTTCTTAAGTACCTCTTATATCAGTCCCCACTGCCATATTTTCCCCAACAATGCCTTGGTTCATTCAAGTCCTCCTTAGTTTTCACTGGACCATTTCAGTAGCCTTTAAATTAATCTTGCCTGCTGTATCTCTCCTTTATCTCTCATTTGAGGTCATCTTTCTAAAATGCAAATCAGATTCTCTCACAGTTTTAGGTCTTTCATTGATTCCCCCCCCCCCCCGCCATTGATGTGAAGGAAAATATTCTGGCTCCTTTGCCAGCTTAGCCTCGGCCTTTTCCTTACATGTATCCGTGTTCCAGCCATACCAAACCTTGTGGTTCTTCTCAGATACATTTTGCTCTTTCATGACTTCGTGACTTATTGTATAACTTTTTCTCTGTCAGAATTGCCCCCCCGCTTTTTTCTCCTCCTAGTGAATTCCTTATTTAATAGTCATTTCTGACATTACCTGAGGAGTTTTTGTTGACTTCTCCTGATAGATACTTTATTCTCAGCTTCCATAACATGTTATATACACTTTTATTTTAATAATTACCAGGTTGGTATAGTGAAATAGTATATAACGCTCAATAGACTGAACTCCAGGCAGTGATGATTTTATTGATTTTGAATTCTGCCTAATATAGCAGGTGTTTAGTTTTATTTGTCAAATTAATAAGTCAGTTAAGTGCCCTTTCATCTCACTATATATGTTCCTTCCTAACATCTACTACCTCAGGTGACCTCATCCTATGAGACCTACTTTCTATGTACCAATTTTTACCAGTCTCTCCTTGCCCCCCCTCACCTCGTAATCTGCCTTCAGATAGCTCTTGGAAGAATTTCAAGTAACTCATACTAACTAACTAACATATTAGTAAGACCAGTTAGTCATTTGAGCCAAAACACGGTTTCATAGAGCAGTAAGTATAGAAATAGTCAGACAAGCCACTTTAGGATCATTTTTAAATTAGTGTGTGTTGATCTGTAATATGCATTTGGGTCATCTGGAGGTCTTAATTAAAATGCAGATTCTGTTTCAGTAGGCCTGGAGTGTGGCTTGAGATTCTGCATCTCTAGCAAGTGCTATTGATGCTTCAGGTCTGCAGACCGTAGGAGTAGCACATGTGACTTAGGCTTACCCATAAGTCTATAGTTCAATGCATATTAAAGTATATGGTTCCCTGATAATCTGGGAGTATATATCTTCCCAATTTGTTAAGTAAAACATGAAGATAGTGATTGTAATGAGGAGAATCTTTTCAAGCAAATGTGATGAAATCCATTAATTCAGTGATTTTTTGAGCTACAAGTTGGTGCTAAAGTGGATAAGATAATCTCCTTGCCCTCTCAAGGAGTTCATAATATAGTCCACCTTGACTGTAGCTTTTGCACCTGACACTATGCTAGGCATGATTCAGTTTGATCTCTCAGTAACCTTGTAAGAAAGGTGGTGGGAACCCTTTTACACCCAAGCAAACTTGAGCTGAAGAAGGGATTCAGTGACTTGCTCACACTTACACAACTTCAGTGTCAGAGTATTAACTTGATCTGAATTTAAGAATCTTCTGCTCTCTCTACTGTTGTACTTCACAGAACTAAAATTGGACCTCATTTGGAAGAAACACCAAGAAAAGTAATTTAGAAATTGAAGTCCTTAAGTATAGTCAAAATTGATAAGAGCAATTAGAGATTCCCTTGTTTTTTCATTTGTTTATCTAAAGTCAGGAAAACTTTAGGCATTTGTTTCCTTGGTCACGTACTAGATTTGCTGAAAGGTGTTATTTAGTTTACTAAAATAATGAAATAGCAATGTAAATTATAATGTTCATATTTTTGTCATTTAACATTTAGAAAAATTGCAATTTGAGGCCACAGATAGGGATCTAATAATTATTTATAGAAAACTTTTGGCATTCTTGTTTTTATTGCATATATTATAACTAACGAGATAGTAGTTCAGTTGCTTCTACTAAAATTAGGAAAATGAGCACATGCATGTATGTCTGTAGTTTTATACTACTACCACATGATGGCAGCAGTTACATAACTGAATGCTCAATCTTTAAAAGGTGATATATCTTTACAAGCTTTTGACCATGCATATATGTATAAGTTAATACTAGTTTATTTTTAGATATACATTATTAAACTTTACCTCATACTTTCTCAATAACAGCTTAAGAAAATGGAATAATGAAAATTTTTAATGCAAAAATCTGTTTGGCCTTATACAGTAGCCTACATCTGTTTTTACTTAAGCCTGTGATAAGTGAGTCATTAAAACAATAGTAAAATTGGAACTTAAATCTTTTTATACCCAGTTCTAAAATTCTGTAAGTGAAACAACCAAGAGCAGCCTAGTATAGATACTTTGGGTTATTACTAAATAAACCCTAAGTATATCTTTTGTAACATGATGTCTACATAATTCAGAAATGCTAATATAAAAACTGTAAGCAGTCAGGTTGGGGGTGCATATACTTAAGATTCTAGATTTATGATTTAGTTAGCATTATATCTGGAAAGAACACTGGTTTATCCCACTGTACCACTGGTGACTTTCTGCTACTAATGTGCCAGTATTGCCACGACACATCACAGCTTGCTATTTGTACTTTTTACATATATGCTTATTTATTAGTGTTGAGACCAGAAACAGGAGTAGTTTAGGTCAGCACAAGAAGAGAATGTGTCACTAATGCCATTTTTCTCCTGTGTTGATATTCTCTTATTACAAATATCTCTAGCGTAAGATTGGTAAAAGAATTGCTCAGTATGATGGAGCTACTACTTTAATGTTCTAATAGAAGAATCTACTGAAAACTCAGTCTGTACCAACAAAGATTCTGTTTGGGTGGTTTTTAGTTAGGCACTCTGTTTGGAAAGAACTTGAGTTCATTTTCACGCCACACTCTGCGCTAAGAATTGCTAACTAAGATTTTATCCTTTCATTCATCATCGGACCTTCCCTTACTCAGAGTCACAAGTGCCATAGCTAGAAGGGACCTATACACATCTAGGCCTGTTTGGTGGAAACATTTTAACCACCCAAACTCTGGCTCTGACCAAAAAAGGAGAACCATGAACCTTGTTGGAGGGTAGGGGAGGAGGACAAGGGGTGAGTAGTAGTGATGGTGGTTTTGACGGATGACAGGTAAGAAGTGGGGTGAATTAATCCTCTGTTCTCAGCACCGAGGCTTCCAAACAATTTACTTAACTATTCACTACAGGGAGGCTGCAATCAGACAGATATTAGTTTCCTGGTTGGAAAATACACAATTTCTTCAGATCAAAACAATTCATGAGTTCTATGACTTTTGCTAAACTGAAATTTAATTTACAAGTAAGAGCCCTCTGTAATCCCGATCTTAACTCATTACATCTGGCTTTTAATATCAGTTCTTACTAGCTTATTATAGTATTTAAAAATACTACTTAATTATCATAAGAAATGCTGGATTGTAATTGGAAAGCCTAATTTTTAGTATGTGCAGCTCAGAGGTATATCTTGTTCTTATTTAATGAACAAGGGGAGTAGGTCCATTCATCATCTGCTTTCCTTTTTTTTTTTGTTAGTGACAAGTAATTATTAGATTTTACCTAAATTCTTTTCCCAACTGTAATGGAAAGAAAAGAAAGCATCAATATAAGTATGTTTGTCCTGCTTTCACCTTACTTACTTGATTTCTTAAAATTTTGTAATTCTGTCCTTTCACTCAGCCCATATTTTCTAAAGAAAACTTCCTGTTTTATACATACTGGTATTATTCTTGGCTGTTTTTATTCTGCATGTTCAAGTGCCTTTTTAAAGAACTATACCAACTTCACAGTGCAAATGACAGTTTGCAAGATACCCTTAAGCTCTTTGCAGCAAACCCGTGCCAGAGGTCTATGTCAAGAAGCACATTCGTTTGTTCGTTCAACAAGTGTTGAGTGCCAGTGTTCAGGGTGTTATCTAGGCATTGGGGTGTATTTAAACATAAACCGATACATGGTTCCTGCTCCTAGTTATATTTGTCAGGTAAGTAACATCTTAATTAGGCCTGTTGTTATTCCGTTATATATCAATGATCATTACAATTCTAGAACTGCATATCCAAAGGGGGGGTTTCGAAGTAGTTTTATTAGCATGTTATTGAAATTAACATTAATCAAGTGTGGTAATAATTTACAGATATATATTACAAAGAAATGAATGACAATTTTAACGAGATTTTTTTTTCCTCTCTCTCATTAGGTTCTTGGGGTGTCAATGTTTTAATACCAGTACACAATTAAATCTCTGGTGAAGTCATTTTCTAAGTGGAAGACGAAATTTTAAAATAAAGTGTGGTAGATACAGTGAAATCCTGTACAGATTTTTCTCTAAGGAGAATATGACATGCTTATGCTCACCAAGATCAAGTGCATTGAGGGGCAGTTTTGTTTGCCTGAAAAAAGTAAAGGACAAGTAAACAGTTTGATGATAAGCTACAGTTTTTCTTAGAAAGTAAATATTTTATTTATGCGCTGTTAGTTGGCTTTTGAATCAATTATTTCATGCTTTTTTTAAAAGAAAATATAACAATCTGAAGAGGCATTTGGTACAGACATGAATTCTCTTACATTTATTTACTGGGTGTACTAAGTAATGATGACCTCTGCTGGATTTCTGTTTACATCCAAAGTTAAGGATGGATTTATTCCCTTACCCTGAAAGTATAGGATAGAATTGTTTTTAGCATTCTAAATTTAAATGCTTAAAACATCAATCAAGGCTTTCTTTTAAATATTGTAATTGTGGAGAAAAGTAAACTTATAAGCAGAACTTTTACAATTTTTTCATCTAAAATGTATTTTAAGATATTTTTAAAATTCAAGAGCTTCTCTATACTTTTCAGAAATATCCAGATGCAGTGAACTGCCAGAAGGTAACCAGTCTCAAACATGCTTATCCCATTATCGACCCTGAAAGTTTGCTTGTCCTTTAAGATAAAAATGTAATGTTGTGATATTCCTTCCAGTAGTGCCACTGTATTTTGTCTCCAAATAAAAGAAGCTTATTGTAGTATGTTTGCAGAAAAATTCTAAACAAAAATTATACAGCTTATTAGAGTGTGGGAATAGGGTTCTAAATTTTAAATAAAATTATATATATATATAAATTGGTGCTGATTTTATAATTGCGCAGTTTGTTTAGTTTTTTCTTACTTTTAAATTCCAACTTAAAATTATGAGGTTTCAGAAATATATTGAAAGTTTAACAATGTTTAAAAATAGAAAAGCATGAGTGTTCATGCTTTAAAATGATTTTTAAATTTGTATTTTATATTGTTTTATCTATCTGTCTTTGCAAGCAGTCTTCAGGTTAAAGATACTTCTAACAGGTTACAGTACATTTCCTCTGTATGTAAATTAGGTGGGATAATAGAATTCATAACCCATAATATTCTTTGAAAGCTAAGCTTTAAACTTCATTTTATGTCCTTTCACAATTAAATTAGTTTAAAACAGAAAGTGGCCACTTGCCATTTTGACATCAACTCATTTTGCAAGGCTTAGGCAGCTAGACATCGTTTAAAACAAAATATTAACTTATATTACATGTGTATCTTTTGTCAGTCGTCTCTCAGTTCTTGAGGTATATTATTTTAATCATTCCATGCCTTAATATGCTTGCAATACAAGGATATCTTCAAATGGGTGAATACCAAAAGGCTTCCAGTTCTTAGAGTCAGAAATCAACAAGCATTGGGCTGTGGTAGCCAAAAACCATAGATTAGCTAAAAGATCATGATGAAATACAATTATTTTATTAAGTCATGGTTAATAAATGAAACCAAACTTGTGTAACAGATTTTCCACCAACAAACACTGTTATGTGCAAAAGTATTGCCTATGTTGTTTTTCACACCACTGCATTTACTAGAACTGCTGAGAGGACTGTATATATGATTTTAAACCTAAGTTGATTTTTTTCTCACTCTTGAAAGGAGTACTTCTTTGTGAAAGCAGTTCTTACAGCTTTGTTTTCAACCAGCTAAAAATGTTTTATATATTACTCTAACCTGTTGTCCTCCACATTCTATTGTCCTAATTGTACTGTTTTCTGATTTGTATTTATGTCTTGAGACAGTAACTTTTTGAATAAAAGTAAACCTACAGTGTGTTGTATGTTTTATCTTTTGTCATTGAAAGAGGAGGGTGGCTGTAAATGATTTAGAAAGTATATCTATTATCACACCATTTTACATGTTTGGGTAGGAGTAATTTATAGAAAACATTGACATTTTATGTATTTTTTAAAAATGAGACTAAATTCCTAATTGGCTTATTACTTTAAAGTAGAAACCCATGGCCATTATTACTTCAGTTTTTATCTGGTATGGGTTAAGCACTGTTCGTTCATCCAGGATACATTTGAGTGCCTAGGATGTGCTGGGCATGTCTTAGAGATCTAATGGTAAACAAGATAGGCAAGGTCCCCCCACCCCCCACCAATAGATCTAGTGTGGCAAACAAATAAGGAAATCTAATAATAATGAGGAAATAATAATAAACTTATAATAGGTGCTTTCAGGGTGTGCTTAGCTAGAGAATGAGTGTGTGTCTAAGTAAAACCTCTCTTAATTCAAGGGCTTGTGCTTGGAGGTGAGTGAAAGCCAACATTTGAAAAAAGACTTCAGTAATTGGAACTCTTACTGAAAACTCTTATAGTCTTTAATGTGTTAGCAAGATTTGCATTGTACTCTGATTTGCATTGTAAACTGATTCAAAGCAGTGTAACGCTACCAAATTGGTCATTTAGGCTAGTTTGTAGAACAGAGCGAAAGACCAGTCCTCTGTCATTGAGGTTCAGGCTTGAATATACTGAGTGATAGTGAATAGCCGGGCACTGTTTTAAGTCGTTTACATGCAGTAACTCACTGAACACCATGCAAATGTGGTACATGTTGTTATCCCCCAATCTACCTCCTCTTTTTTTTTTTTTTAATCAGGAGGCAGTGAGAAAAATGAGGCACAGAGAACTTAAAAGACCTCAGACTAGGTTATATGGTTAGTAAGCGATGGCTGTTTTCCCCGAGAGCATTGGTGGTGTCACTTAAGGAGAGTATAGGTACTTGCATAAAGATAACAGTGGCACATTCTTTGTGCCATGGTGAGGATATGGAGCATCTTTAATTGAGTGGTGTGAATCAACATTGTCCTTAATATGCTACCCAGCTGGCTTCTCTAAAGAGAGTATAAACTAAATCTGAGCCTTTAGTCCATCAGTAATTAGTAGAGTTAGTAGTTTCTAGAGTTGAGCGACAGGGGAAGAGGAGTAGGATAACCCAAAAGAAATGCCTTCAACATGCTGCCACAAAGGGAATTTTATAAGGATTTACATGGATGAATTCCAGGTCAAACACATTATTCTGGTAGCTATAATGACTCATCCAAAGACAATGAATCAATAAAGCCCAATACCTCTGGTTATGAGGAAATTGAGTGATGAAGTTCACTAAATATCGCTTCAGGTCAACAAATCTTTTTACTACTGTGTGCCTGGCCTTGTGCTAGCTGCCCAGCAAATCCCAATACTTTGTTTTCAGCTTGATTACAGTTCCACTGGACGTTGGGATACAGATGTAAAACTAAAATGGAGTAAGCTCAGCGGTTTTACTGAGTGTTAAGGGAGCTTAGAGGTATTTTCCTTTTTTTTTTCTTTTGGTATAAAATTCATATACGATGAAATACACAAATTGTAAGTAAGTATTTTTTGAGTTAACAAATGCTTAGAGCTGCTTAACCCAAACCCCCATCAGAGGTTTGAACATGACCATTAACCCAAGAAGTTCCCTTATGCACCTTACCAATCAGTCTCCACTTCCATCCCTTCTGTAGAGGCAACAACTGTTGTTTCTTGCCACCGTCAATCAAATTGGGGCCTTCCAGAACTTGATGTAAATGAAATCATACAGTAGGTATTTTTGTACAAGTCTTCTTTCACTCAACACATTTCTGAGCTTTATTCATGTTGTGTATCAGCTTATTCAGTAGTTGATGGACATTCAGGTTTCCACTTTGAGGCTTTTATGAATAAAGCTGCTACTTGAGTTTAATTTTAAAAGCTGAGTGGGGCAGAGTGAACATGGCTGAAAATTCCAGGCAAAAGGGGCAGCATAAAAGACCATCAGAAGTGCAAACTCTTAATAACTGCTTTGGGGTGAGTGGAGCAAGACTAGAAGATAGTTGGTCATCCTATCACCTATAAAAATGACAGGAAATGAGAGGAAGGTGGGAAGGGCTGCTTTCATGGGCTGGGATGGGAGTAAAAGAAAATTGTACTCGAACAATTAAAATTAAAAAAATGACACGAATTCACAACTGGTACTTTTGGTGACTTAGGTGTTATATACATTGTTCTCAAAATTGGCAAATACCCTAAGAAGTAGGGTGCCTTTAAATGAATTGTGGTTGATTGATTTGCTTAACAATATGGATGTTTCAGTCAAATTAGGCCTTCGTCCACCAATAAAAAAAAGAATGCTTCCCCTGCAGTTTATCATTTGTGTACTTGTATTAAAAATGAGCTGTAAATTCTTAAAAAGTGGATTCCTCGATTGAAGTCAGTTTGAGGCTTGGTAGTGTGAACTTAAAATGAAAAGTCAGCTACTTTTTTTTTAATCCTCTACCATCTTAAGTTGAGGATAAGAGTGAGGAATTCAGTGATTCTGGCAAGTTAGCTTTTAAATAATTTTATTGTACTTACAACAAAATTGTAGTTAATTTTGAAGAAATAATAGACAATGCTTGTTGGGTGTTTACTGTGTGCCGAACACTATTCAAAGTGCTGCTTCAGTGGTTATATGTATATGTATATGTATGCGTATATGTATGGGTATATGTATATGTATATGTGGCATATGTATAGCTGACATTATCTACATTTTAAAGATAAGGAAACTTGATGCATAAGTTAAATTCACTCACCTCAGGGCACATAACTCAAGTGATGGCGTCTACATTTGAGGCTGGGCCATCTAACTCAACAATCCGTGCTCTTTTCATCTTTGTGCTACTAAACGTACCCACGTCGTTGCCTCTGTATTCATATACACTGCATTTTCTTTCTTTACAGTGGATAAGCGGTCATTGTATGTAAGACTCTGGATATCCCTTTCTCCCCTCCCCAGCATTATTAGTTTCTCCTTCACTTGATTTATTTGTAACATACAAACATCTCCCATCTTCAAAACTAAACATGTTTCCCTAGGCACTGCCCCGTTTTTCCCTTTTTGCTGCCTGGACTTCCTTTTCTCCCAGTCCCTCTTGAACACACAATAATTGGGCCTTCATCCTTACCACTTCACTGGAATTCTCCAATGATTTTCATTTTGCCAAATTGACTTAGCAGTATTCCCTAACCTATCTACAGTCTAATTTCTCTTTCAAGTTTCTTCCTCTGTACCCCAGGCTAATCCCTCAGTGGCAGGTCGAGAGTTGTGTCCTTCTGGTGGAGTGCTGGGGATGCCTTTGTGTGGCAGCCATCTCTCAGGAAACCGACAGAAAGCCATTCCCATTTGGCTTCCCCAAAGCTCTTGTGATATAATTGAACTTGGAACTACCACAGTAAGTCCCCAGTCTCCATAGCTGTCAGAGTCTAGCTTATACCACATGGAAACTTCCCTGTATTTCCCTGTCTCCTTGTTAGTGGAACAACCGATTTCATCATCTTCCCCTCTGCAAATGGCTGTGCTGCTGTGTTGAGAGAAGATTGGATGGGGTGTTACGATTAAGCTTGGAACGGAGCCTGGCACTCAATTTCACACCTGCCAAAACCTGTTTGGGTCAGATTTGTATTTTCCGATTCAAGTCTTTATTTTTTTAGATTTATTTTTTACATGGAGGGAAAGGACGGGGAGAAGGGGAGAGAAACATCAATGTGTGACTGCCTCGCATGCTCCCCCTACTGGGGACCTGTTCTGCAACCCAGGGATGTGCCTTGACTGGGAATCAAATCGGCTACTTTTTCGTTAGCAGCCCACGCTCAACCCACTCAGCCACACCAGCCAGGGCACAGTTCTGAATCTCTTGGGGTGAATGTCCTTTGTACCAAATTGCAGTGTAAGTGTAGGCACATTTGAGTAGCCCTTCACAGCATTTAAAGGTTTATCTGACATATTCCTAAGGTTTTAGCACCGTCAAAAGCCTTTCCTTATATTTGTCTACTTTGAGAGCCCCAATGACCTCTATTCAAAAGGCTAAGCTGTTGTAACAAGAGACTCAATAGCAATTTAGTAACTTGATACATAAATTTATTTCTCCCTTTGGTAGTAATTCAGGACTTCTCTTCCAAAATGGTAGGTGCCTTTTCTCTATTCAGTTGTAATGGCAGGAAATTCTATCATCTTTAACACATGGCTTCTAAGGAGGTTTGGTTCATCATACTAGGCCACAGGAGGTGAGGAGAGATTATGGTACAGTGAGTCAGGCCAGAGAGTGGCACCCATCACTTCTGTTCACATTCCATTGAAGAGAATTTCGTTATATGGTCACACCTAACTTGGGGTGGGGGGCGGCGCTCAGGAGAGCTGGAAAATATATTCTAGCCTTTGCCCAGGAAGAATGGAAGAGTGAATTTTGGCAGACCACTTGCAGTATCTTATCTGCCTTAGTCTCTCTTCTCTGGCTGTCCATGTACATCCTTCTTGCCATTTCTAGGATATACTCCTTTCTCAGGGGAAACAACCCAAAAGTTATATTCAGGTATTGTGTGTGTCTTATAGTCTAGTTTCTCTGGGTTATACTCAGTCTTCTCCCATCAGGTCCAGATAGTGGATATCCTCTAACCCCCAATATAGAATGGTGGAGCATAGAATCTCCATGGTGACTCAGAAAAGGGAGGGATGAAAAATGTATCAGCAACTGATTTCATGGGAAACCTGCTAGACAGAGATGTTGAAGACTTCCTGCCCTGACAGTGGAGGAAGTCCTTTGGTCAAATTCTGGTTCTACTCTGTGGATGGGATTTCCCTACCCTTTGTCTTTGTATCATCCTCCCTCTGAAAGTTTTATCCTCCATGGCCACCTCTGATTTGGACGATGGCAATAGTCTGTTTTGTTTGTCAGCATCCTACTTTAAGGTATCTGATCTGTATTAGCTGGTGTAGGAGACGCTGCTGTTACAAGATCCCACAATGACTTACCTACAGTGCCTCACAGAAGTTTCTTTTTTCTTGCTCTTCTCTTGTCTAGGGTAGCAAGCTATTCTAGCTTAGGGTGTGACTCCTCAATTACCTGGGCTGAAAGTGAAAAGTTCTCTCATTTTTTACAGCCTTATTTTTTTCATTAACTGGAGCTAAATATTTACCAGTTTCTTCTTTTGATGTAAATTTTCTGTATTACCATATTTTTCAGAGCATAAGATGCACCTAGGTTTTAGAGGAGAAAAATAGAAAAAAAATTGAAGCAAAAAATGTAAAATATTTAATAACATGAATAACATAATATTTCACCAATGTAAATGTAAACATAAGTCAACAGCGGCATTAACAACCATTATTCCAAATTTGGCGAGGCGGAGTCCATCTTATAGTACAAAAATACGGTAAATGTTTTATTTTGAAATAATGGCATACAAGATTTCTTTGTACTAACTTGTACAATATTTGTAAGAGTACAGAAATGTTGTAGGAGTTAGTGCAAAGAAATCTTGTCTACTCTTTACCCAGATTCCTTGTGTTAACACTTTATCATATTTATCATTCTCTCTCAGTGTGTGCAATTTTTTTATGAAAAGTTTATGTTGCAGAAATGACTCCCTTTTAGCCCTAAGTGATGTGTATTTCCTAAAATACAAGGAGATTCACTTATACAACCACAGTACAATTAACAAAATCAGGAAATTAACACTGACACACCCTATCGTTTAATCTACAGACTTTTAACTCAGTTTTTTCCTACTGCCCAACTAATGTTAAACTTCATGTCAAGACAAAACGTATCTGGTCCAGGAACTAATTCACGATGACACATTGCATTTAATTGTCATGTCTCTTTAGTCTCTTTTAATCTAGAAACATCCCTAGTATTTGTCTTTTATGACATGGACATTTTTGAAGAGTACAGGTTAGTCACTTTATTAGACAAGCCCAAACTGGCTGTCCCGTCAATGTCCTCATGATTAAGTAAATAGATTCAGGCTATGCTCTTTTTGCAAGAATACTGCTCGGTGCATCGTATCAGGAGGCACAGATGTTGATTTGTCTGGTTACTGGTAATTTTAACATTGATTACTTGGTTGAGGTGATGCCGGGTTTCTCCACTGTGATGTGAACTTTCTATTTTTTTTTTAAATCCAAAATTGGCAAGTATTTAGTGGGGAGATACTTTGAGTCTACTTAAATATCCTGTAACTCATCAACTTTCTTGCCTAAATTAATTATTATTATTTATATCAGCATGGACTCAGAAACATTTATTTTAAACTATTCTTAAAATTCATTAATATCTACTTATTTTCTTGATCAAATTGGCCCAGATTTGGCTAGTGGGAGTCCTTTCACACTAGCTCCTGTGTTTTTAGACATGTTTTCATTTTTTTATCATTTCATTACTTTTTAGTGCCACAAGATACTCCGGGTTCATTCCCTGCCCATCCTTAGAATCAGTCATATCTCCAAGAAGTCCCAGTTCCTTTTATTGGAGAATGGTATTTAAAAGTCAGGCCGTGGGATCCACGTGTGTTCACTGGTACTATATCCATATGCACAGTCTGTGCACCTCTTCCCCCTGCCACTACCATCACAGTGTGGTTATGTCATTCATTTGACCTATGGTTAGGTTCATTTATTTGTTTATATTGCATTTTGAAGTTCTCAATTCTTATTGATTTTATTTATTTCTGAATATATGAAACAAAATTAGCATGATTCCAAAAGTCAAAACTGTACACAAATACTTAACGCAGAAAAATCCCACTGTTAACTCACAGCTCTTTCTATTCCATTTGTATCCACCATGCTTTCCATCCTGTTCCCACTCACTCCCTGTTTCTGGTTTATGTTTCCTTTTGCCAAACTAAGCAGATATGTGGTTATTTTCTTATTTTCCATTTTTATTACTCTTGCATGCTTTTTTACTTAATATTTCCTACAAATCACTCATACCATTGAAAAAGTCTCATTCTTTCTTGCAGCACATAATACTCTACAGTTACCACTCTCCTATGTGTGGGCATTTGGGTGGTTTTCATTGTTTTGCATTCGCAAAAAATGCTACAGTGAACAACCATGTGTATATATGTTTTTGAATCATTGAAGGTATATCTGCAGAGTAAATTCCTAGAAGTGGAAATGGTAAATGCCTTTTGATTTTTGTTAAATATTGCCAGGTTCCCCACTCCCTAAGGGCTGTACAGATTTGCATTCCCACCAGCATGTGGTGCAGATGGATGAGTGCCTGTCTATAGCCTCACTAACAGGCTGTTGTTTTTGTCATTTTTGCCAATCTGATAGCCGAGAAATAGATTCAGTGTCACTGCAATTTGCATTTCTGTTTAAGTGAGGTTGAACATTTTCATTAGGAGTCATTGTTATGTCTTTTTTTTGGATGAATTGTTTATGTCTTTTGCTAATTTTTTTTTTGTTTTTGGTGTTTTCCCTTCAATTTCAAACAATTCTTTAGATGTTAGAGATATTTACCCTTTGTCTTTGATGTGCGTTGCAAATATTTTCTCCACATTTGTCATTTGTCTTTAACTTAAATGTTTTTTAAAACCTTTGTGCGGTCAAATGAGTCAATCTGGACTGCATCTCTATTTTGAGTCATAGTTAGAAAACCTTCTCCTATGCCCAGGATATACAGGAATTCAGTTTTTTTTTTCCTAGGACTTACATAGCTTAATATATTTATTCAGATCTCTGGTCCATTTGAAGTTAATGGTGTGAGGTATGAATCTAATTTTATCTTTTTCCAAATGGTTATCCTGCACTGCTTATTAAAAGTTCGTCTTTGCCCCAGTGATTTGAGATGTCACTTTTATCATACACTAAATTTCTGTATGTACTGGACTTACGTTTCTGAACTACTTACTCTGTTTCACTGGCTTATCTGTGTGTTCATAGGGGTCGTATCACACTTTTATTTATAAAGGCTTTAAGCATTTAAACTTTATTATTGCAGTTTTTAAAATATTTTATTTGTTTGTTTGTTTGTTTATTTTTAGAGAGAGGGGAAAGGAGGGAGAAAGGGAGGGAGAGAAGCATCGATGTTCAAGAGATGCATTGATCGGTTGCCTCTCTCACACCTCAACTGGGGACCCAGCCTGCAACCCAGGCATGTGCCCTGACTGGGAATCTAACCAGCAACCTTTTGGCTTGCAGGACAGCACTCAGTCCACTGAGCCACACCAGCCAGGGCTATTATTGCAATTTGAACAGGGTCTTTGTCTATCATTATCTTCTGTAACTTATTATTACTTGTATACATTAAGACTATTTATTTCTATATCTTAATTTCATATTTTGCTGCCTTATTGAGTAAAACGTGTTGGAACAACTGGATAGCCATATGGGAAAAAAATTAACCCCAATCTCTATCTTACACCATGCACAAAATCATTCTACGATGAATTATAGAACTAAAGCTTCTAGAAGAAAACGGGAATATCCTTGCAATGTGGCAGTAGCAGAGGTTTCTTAACACATAGACAATATCTATCAAAGAAGAAAATCAATAAAATACACTAGCAAAACTTAAAACTTCTGCTAATGAAATGATACCAATGAGAAAAAATATGGGCCAGCCATAGGCTGGGAGAAAACATTCATGAAACATCATCTGAAAAAGGACTGGTATACAGGATACATGAAGAAACTCAGAACAGGTCAATGATATAAATATCCAATAAAAAGGGGCAAAATATTTGCACACAATAGAAGATAGATGAATGGAAAGTAAACCATATTTTAAATAGGTGAAGTTCGTGGTATGTGAATTATACCTCAGTTTTTTAAAAAGTAGTTATGTGGGGGGGGGGGGCAAAGTAATTCCATGCAGGCAGTTTTCTTGCATTTAGAGATTCCAGGGGTAAATTTTAGATTAGAGATATGAATGGACTTCCTAGCCTCCAGGCCTCTATATAGTTGATTTCTCTCAGCTGAGTGATAAGTTGAGCAACTGGGTTTGAGGGAATGCTATCTGACACTCGTTAGAGCACAGCTATTCTGTGTTTGCCAAAGTGTAGAGCCATGTGTTTTAAAAGTCAACCCAAGTGAAAAATGAGCCAAACAAGAATCCGTCCTAGAATAGAAAGCCACTGCCCTTCATAATGGAGGCAGGCCAAGGGAATACTCAGTGTCAGGGCCAATATAACTCTCGAGAAGTAAGTTGTGATTTGCTTTAGCATATGGATGAACCAGACCCAAAATTCTAAGCTAGAGAGCACCACTACTGTAATTCTAGGCTGGAAAATATGTAGAGGGGTAACCAAATCTCAGTCTTGAAAAAGAACAGGAAAGATGAGCTTTGAACAGTGTAAGTTCTGGATCAGCCAGCCACCAAAGAGAAGCTAGTGACAAGGAATGCCTAGGTAACTGAAGAACTGACCTGCTGGACGGGCTCGTTGGTGCTGCACTTGAGAGATGTTGGGGACCATCTGCCAAAAACGGTGGCTTTGATTTTCGAAGGGTTAGTTTGAAGCCCTTTATTATTGTCATTCCTAGGTTTTGACAATACTTTGTACATGTGGAAATAGATGAAGCACCTGTATTCTTACTTCAAAATCATACTGCTTTATAAAGGTACATCTAAAATTGAGAAGGAGATAGAACATATGCCTGGTGAATGAATCAGAAAGTTTACAGCAGGTTAAATGAAATACTTCCAGTGATCTGATATTCTTATTTAATTGGTGTTTAGAGGTGCACTGAATACACATTTAGGCAAAATGCTAAATGGTCAAGTGTTAGAATCAGTATTACCTGAAGCCAAGGCCAAAGTAACACTACCATAAAAAAGAACTTAATGTAAATAAATCCAAAATTTTGTTGAAAACTTATTAAGACTTTTATTAAAAATAAGGTTTTCACATTTACATTTTTTAAACATTACACTGCAGAAACACAGTTCTCGGCACTGTCAGTTTTGCTCACAGCTTGAAGAAAATGCTGTCTGGATATTTTTAAAATAGACAATTTTGTAAATTTTTTATCTTTGTTCATTTACAGTTGTCCCCAATTTTACCCCATTGCTCTCCCCTGCCCTGTCCACCAGCCCCATATTCAGTTCTCCCCCACCACACACACGCACATTGTCCTTGTCCATGGGAGCTGTTTTGGGTTCACAGCAAGATTGAGTGGAAGATACAGAGATTTCCCATATACCTCATGCTCCCACACCTTCATAGCCTCCCCCATTATCAACGTCCTGTACCACAGTGATACATTAGCTACACTCAATGGGTCTGCGTTGGCACATCATTATCACCCAAGGTATGCACTTTCCATTAGAGTTCACTATTGGTGTGGTGTGTACACTGTATGGGTTTGGACAAATGTGTGATTATGTGTATCCACCATTGTAATATACACTGCCCTAAAATGCCTCTGTGCTCCTATTCATCCTTCCCCCTCCCTCACCCCTGGCAACCACTGAACTTCTTACTGTTTTTATAGTTTGACCTTTTCCAGAATGTAATACAGTCTGTAGACTTTGAAGATTGACTGCTTTTACTTAGTAATATGCATGTAAGTTTCCTCCATGTATTTTTATGGCTTTATAGTTCATTCCTTTTTAAAAAAATTTAAAAAGATTTTATTTATTTATATTTATTTATTTTTAGACAAAGAGGAAGAGAGGGAGAAAGAGAGTGAGAGAAACATCCATGTGTGGTTGTCTCTTGCGTGCCCCCTACTGGGGACCTGGCCCGCAACTCAGGCACGTGCCCTGACTGGGAATCGAACTGGTGACCCTTTGGTTTGCAGGCTGGCGCTCAACTCACTGAGCCACACCAGCCAGGGCTATAGCTCATTTCTTTATAGGGCTAAATAATATTCCGTTGCCCAGTTATACCATAGTTTATTTATCCATTCACCTGAAGAACAGACATCTTGGTTGCTTCCAAGTTTTTGCAACTATGAATAAAACTGCTATAAATATCCATATGCAGGTTTTTGTGTTGATGTAAGTGTTCAGACTTTTAGTGAGCCTGTCCCTCTCGACTGTGCACTTCACATGTGCTGCTCAGATTATTCCCTGTCCCCTCTCCCCTGTCACCCTTAGGTGGGACAGAATGGCTAGAGTGGGCTGGAGTTGAGTATTTCCCTTCTCCAGGTGAGTTAGGCTCTGATTAAACCCCAGCAGGTTAGGCTCTGGTTAATTAGTTTCTTCTGAGTGCAGAGCTTGTTAAGGAGAACAGAATGCTCTGGCGCTTTTCAAAATGGTTCCTTTTCCCCTCCCCTTGCCAAAAGCAGGGGCAGAGGGGATTGTTCTCTGATAATCACTGAGAACCTGGCATAGATCCAGGAGGTAAAACTCACAGAAGTGGTGGGGGACCCCTGATGGGTGGGTCCCCCTGGAATTTTTAAGGGTCAGACTTGTCCACACTGAGCCTCCAGGAACTCATCAATTACTGTTTAGGTTTCCCTACTTCAGCACTGGTTCCAACGGAGGTTTCTGTTTGGGTAAGGTTGTGGAGGTTTCTTCTTGGGGTAAGTTAAGATTCTCTGTGTTCACCTGTTAGTCTCTCCTATTTTGTGAGCAACAATTTGCCTTGTGACCTCACTTCTCTTAAAAATGTGAGAAGAGCTGTTTGTTGCTTGTTCAGTTTGTTCAGATTTTTACTTTTTAGAATGGAGGAATAACTTCCAAGCTTTTTACATGCTGGACTAGTCCTGTATTGTTAGTAATCTCTGAGATCCTTTAGGTCACAACTGTGTCTTAACCCTTGCCATAAACTCAGCAATTTACCTAATTTAGAACATAATAGGCGCTCACCTAACATTTGTTAAGTGAGAAAATGAGTGAAAGAATGAGTGTTGGCAAAACAATTTTTGGATTTTTTCAGCAAGACTTCATAGCCCCCTCCTGAACTCCCCAGTTCTGTGTCCAAATATATAGAATCAAATATAGGAAAATAGCCCTTTTTCCTCCTAGTAGCAACTTACAAGCTTCTTTCATGCTGTACTGGAAACTGAAAATCTTGCTTTCTGAACATTTTCAGAGGCAGTTTAAAGATTGTTGCCCTCATTTATGTTTTTATGTCTGGTATTTTGTATGCCCTTGGTGTTCTTTCTTTCGACTTTTATTTTAAATCATATTCATTTTATTTTATTTGCTAATATAACATACAGTAAAATTGGCCTTTTTTTGGGGGGGGTGTACACTTCTATGAGGAATTCATTAACCACTTAATGGAGTTATTTTTCTGAACACCTTCTTCTCCACCATCTCCCTGTTCCTTTCTGGTTCTTGGGGCTCCCCTATTTAGTCTTCTGGCCAGAACGCTGGGATTTAGTTACTCTGTTTTGCTGTGTACTTCTTGTGACTGTGTCCATGTCTGGGAAGAGAGAAAAAAAACAATGGTGGCTTGCTTGGCACAACCTTGTCCTAAAGAGGAAGGTACCCCTCCCTCAAAGTTTTAGGCCCCTTTAGGTGTCTGTTACTGCTGTTGTCAGTGCTTTTGCCCCTGCCACCACAGCATTGCTTAGGGTTGCCAGTTTGATAGTACAATACTTTGAATTCTTGTCTTCTTTTCTGAGATGTCTACGAGCACTTACTTTACAGAGTCTTCAAAATGCTGATCCATGCGTTCTATGCAGGCTTTACAGCTGCATTCAGAGAGAGAGAAGGAGAGAGGGAGAGGAGGAGGAAGGTGTGTCTACATCTAAGCAGGAACGGAAATCAGCCCTTGGTATTTTATAAAATCATTTGACAGAAAATTTGCCTTTGAACTATAGATGTAGACATGTGAGCCTGGAGTGAGGTAGTAGAGTCAAGATAGGAAAATCAGGGGATCCAGATGGCAGTGGAGTTAGGTGAAAGTTACATCCACCTCCTCCCAGGACCGAACTAGAATTACAATGAAAATATTAAAAAAATCAAACTGAATAACCAACTAAAGACTAGCTGAACAGATCTTATAACCAAGGCTTTACAGAAGAAGCCACATCAAGACTGGCATGAAGGGAGGAAACACGAAAAGGTCTGGCCCTGCACCACAAGTGGTGGTTGATAATCTGGAGGGGAATCTCAGTTGCAGAGGTTCCCCGAGAGGAGTGAGTGTCTCAATCCCATGCCAGACTCCCCAGCCCAAAGCTCCAAGCTGGGAAGAGGCACCCATATGACATCTGGCTGTGAAAATCAGTCAGGATTCCATCTGTCAGGGTAAGATGGGAGGCTGCTAGAAATTCAGACATCCTCTTAAAGAGGCAAGGCACGAAATCTCATTCACAGCCACTCACCCTGGGCTCCTGCAGAGGGAGGGCAGACTAGACAAGAGTCATATAAATTCAGTGGTTTGGGGAGATAGCTGAACGGACCGCTGCTAGAGTTCCTGTGCTCGGTCCTTCTCCCACACCACCCACAGACATCATCTTTCTTAGGTCAAGCACTTCTCTCCTTATGACTTCAGCCTGTGGGAATACAATAACCCCACCCTCCTGACTCCCTGTCCCCCACTCTGCTGAGCTCATGCCCTGTGGAGGAGTTAGCTGCCTGGGCCCAGGGTGTAGCAGTCTGAGTGGACTCAGAGGATGTCAGTGACTGGGTTGTGTAACTCTGGGGCAAGAGCCATTCCTCCCCATTCCTGAAAGCCTGACCAGCACCTCCCTCTCTTGGGAGGTCCACTAGCCCCACCCTCCCAACCTGCAGCAGCCCATCCTGATGTGCTCCAGCTCCCAGCAGAACCTGGGACAGACTGAGTTGTGTGGCTCCAGGAAAGGGGCCGTTTATCTCTCACACACCCAAATGGAACCACCATTCCTGTGCAGAACTCTCTAGTCACACGGCCAAATCTTGGTCTTTTGGGGCCTGCCTCAAGAAACAAACAAAATCTCAAATAAACAATCTAACCTCACAACTACGGGAACTAGAAAAGAATAACAAACCCAAAGTGAGTAGAAGAAAGGAAATAAAGATCACAGCAGAAAAACATAAAATAGAGTCTAAAAAAATAATACAAAAGATCAGGGAAAACAAGGGCTGGTTCTTTGAAAAGTGAGAAAAGATTAATACACTTTTAGGCAGACTCATCAAGAAAAAAGAGAAAGGACCCAAATAAATAAAATTAGAAATGAAAGAGGAAAAGTAACAACTGAAACCACAGAAATACAAAGGATTATAAGAAAAATTGGACAGGCATATGCAAAAAATACAACTAGATCACCTTAAACCAAATACAAGAATAAACTCAAAATGGATTAAAGGCTTAAATGTAAGACTCAAAACCATAATACTCCTAGAAAAAGCATAGGCAATGAAATCATACATATCTCTTAGCAATGTATTTTCTAATATATCTCCATATCTCCTCGGGCAAGGGAAACAAAAGAAAAAATAAGCAAATGAGACTACATCAAACTAAAAAATGTTTGCACAGCAAAGGAAACCATCAACAGAATAAAAAGACAGCCCACTAAAAGGAAGAAGCTATTTGCCACTGATACATCTGATAAGGGGTTAATATCCAAAATTTATAAATAACTCATAGAATTCAAAGTCCTCCCAAACAAATAGTCCAATTAAAAAATAGGCAAAGGACCTGGATATGCAGTTAAACAAAGAGGACACAAAGATGCCAATAAACATGTGAAAAAGATGCTCAATATCACTAATCAGAAAAATGCAAATTAAAACCACAGTGAGATATTACACCTGTCACAATGGCCATCATCAATATATCAACAAACCACAAGTGCTGGTGAGGTTGTGGAGAAAAGGGAACCCTCATGCACTGTTGGTGGGAATGCAGACTGGTGCAGCCATTGTGGAAAGCAGTATGGAGGTTCATCAGAAAATACAAAATGGTACTGCCTTAAAGACTCAGCAATTCCACTTTTTCGTATATATCCAAATAAATCCAAAACACTAATTCAAAAGAATATATGCACCCGTATGTTCATTGCAGCATCATGTAGAACAGCCAAGATATGGAAGCAGCTCAAGTACCCATCAATTAGACAAGTAGATACAAAGTGGTGATATATACAAATATATGCAATGGAATATTAGCCATAAAAAAGAATGAAATCTTACCGTTTGTGACAGCATGGATGGACCTAGAAGGTATTATGCTAAGTGAAATAAGTTAGTCATAGAAAGACAAATACCATATGGTTTCAGTTATATGTGGAATCTAAAGAATAACATAAACGAACAAACAAAATTGAAACAGACTTGGATACAGTGAACAGACTGATGGTTGCCAGAGAGGAGGAGGTACTGGGGAGGCTGGGTGAGTAAGGTGAAGGCATGGAGAAGTACAGAATTGTTGTGACAAAGTAGTCATGATATAAAGTATAAAGTACAGCACAGGGAATATAGGCAATACTATTGTAATAACTGTCTATGATGCCAGGTGGGTACTGGAAATATCGGTGGGGGAGACACTTTGTAAAGTATATGATTGTCTAATCACTATGCTGTGCACCTGAAACCAATATAAAATAATACTGAATGTCAGCTGTAATTGAAAAAAAATTTTATTGAGCCCTGGCTGGTGTGGCTCAGTGGATTGAGCTCAGGCTGTGAATCAGGCATCACAGGTTCGATTCCCAGGCAGGGCACATGCCTGGGTTGAAGGCCATGTCCCCCAGCAACCGCACATTGATGTTTCTCTCTCTCTCTCTCCCCCTCACTTCCCTCTCTAAAAATAAATAAATAAAATCTTGAAAAAAAAGATACAGTTTTAAAAATAAATAAATAAATAAAAATATGTTTAAAAAAAAGAAAAAAATTTTTATTGAAAAAATGACAGGAAAGCTCTTCCTAAAAGTGGCCTCAGGTGACCTCTGAAAATAGTTTTCTAATTCTCTTGACCCCCAAACCTCACAAAATCATGCAAATCAAGAGGTTCAAATATTCATGTTCACTTTATGAACACTCATGAAACTGTCCAGACCATCAAGGGTATGCATATCTGAAATGCCACCAAGGATCTGAAGGATGTTACTTTACAGAAGCAATGTGTGTCATTCCGTCATTACAATGGTGGAGCTGCTAGGTGTGCCTAGGCCAAACCATGGGGATGCAGGGTCGGTGGCCCAAAAAAGTGCTGAACTTTTGTTGCACATGCTTAAAAATGCAGACAGTTATGCTGGCCTTAAGGGTTTAGGTGTAAATTCTCTGGTCATTGAGCACATCTAGGTGAGCAAAGCTCCCAAGATGCAACGCAGAACATACAGAGCTCAGGGGTGGATCGATCCATTCATGAGCTCTCCCTGCCACTCTGAGATGATCCTCACTGAAAAAGAGTGGATTGTTCCTAAACCAGAACAGGAAGTGGTACAGGGGAAAAAAAAGATATTCCAGAATGAAAAAACAAACAAACAAATTTATGGCTCAGGAGTAAATTCAGCATGAAATGCTAAGAAAGAAAAAAAGTAAGATAGGAAAATCATCTATGAATTTCCATTTCTATCTCAGTATTCACTGCATGCATACATCCAGTCAACCCTCAGAAGGAGATTTGCCTGCCTGACCCACAGCTGCTCATAGACACATGAAGGAGCCCGGCTGAGCCCAGACTAAATTGCCAGCCCCAAGAATTTATGAGTCAAAAAATGGTTGTTAAAAAGAAAATGGTTGTTATAGTAAGCCACTAAGTTTTGGTGTAGTTCGTTTTTTGTTTTATTACGCTTTCTAAACGTAGCAATAGCTAACTGATACTTTAAGCAACTAAAACAAAAGCATCAATCCATTGTGCTAATTAAAAAAAAAAAGATTTGTGAGTGTTTCTCTGGGTCCTTGTGTACAATGAAGAAAATAAAAAAAAAAGTAGCACATCCAATAGTATCACTAATCATTTTGTGTACAGTAGAATATAATTCATATAAAACATTTTCTAGTAACTTAATTTCCAGTAGAAATGTTGTACTTGGGATTCATAGCTTGGGCAAATCTCAAAAATCTTTCAATTCAAGTACTGAAAAATGCTCTACAGTCTATAAGCATTATTGCCACAAGTTTTGTTTAGATTTTTGAAGTGTGCTTACTGATAATCAGACAAACTTTGGCCACCTCACTTGTCTCTAATACTTTCTTCTCTTTATCGTCATTACATTCTTTATTACTGTTTGGATAGAATGTGATTTATCATGGACGAAGTATATGATTTTGATGTTTTTCTTCCTTATGAAATTTTGAGGTGGAAAAGTTAACTTTTAACTTTTGTGTTATCCTCATAAGCTATGAGGATTTTCAAATAAGACTTTCGTTTTTTTTTTGGAAAGATTCTATTTATTTATTTTTAGAGAGGGAAGGGAGGGAGAAAGAGAGAGAGAGAGAGAAACATCAATGGGCGGTTGCTGGGGGCTGTGGCCTGCAACCCAGGCATGTGCCCTGACTGGGAATCGAACCTGCGATGCTTTGGTTCGCAGCCCGCGTTCAACCCACTGAGCTATGCCAGCCAGCAAATAAGACTTTCTTAAAGCACTAATGGCCTTATTTATCATTAGATAAAAATTAAATACAGTTCTTAAAGGTTATTTTGTTTATTGTTGTGAATGCTAATACAAAAATTCTACAAAGGTTAGAATTATATCCAATATTTATTTTTGTCTTATATTTAAAAGTTATTGCCTCAAGAGGATATGATGCTCTTAAATGTACTTGTTCATTACATGTTTTCTTAATATTTGTATTGACTTACCTATTTACCTATTTAACTGTAAGTTCCTAATAATTAAATTTGTGTATAAAATTAAAAGCTTTCATACTCATCATCATAGTAGTTTACTCTTGCCATAATAAATGTACATTTATACTTCAAATGACAAAGGATTCAACATATAAAGCACATTTTCACCGGTATTTGAAAACACACGTTCAGATATTAAAAATAAATATGTCATATTCTTTGTTCATATTACTGACATTTTTATATTGATTATATATAATGGTAGCATACATCCTGCACATGTACTGGGGTGGCAGTAGTGATGCTGAGGTAGGCATTTGGATAGGGTAAGGCCATAGCTGAGACAAGATTTTGGCCAAATACTTCAGTGTGCCCCTACAGTTGACACTCACTTATTTTCCTGCTCCAGAACTTCCCTGGATGATGTGACTTGGAAAAGTGCTGATGATTTTAATCCTTAGCAACGCAAAGAGGCACATGATAAAAATCTGCTTCATTCTGCTCCATTTCCACATAGCATCAAGTGTTTTCTTTTATTTTAATTATATTTTGTTGATTATGCTATTACAGTTGTCCTGATTTTCCCCCTTTGTTCCCTTCCACCCAGCACCCCCCACTCCCTCAGGCAGTCCCCACACCATTGTTCATGTCCGTGGGTCACAAGTATAAGTTCTTTGGCTACTCCATTTCCTATACTATACTTTACATCCCATGGCTATTCTGTAAGTACCTATTTGTACTTTTTTCTTAAAAAAATATTTTATTTATCTAGTTTTAGAGAGGGTAAGGGAGGGAGAAAGAGGGAGAGAAACATCAATGTGTGTGGTTGCCTCTAACGTGACCCCTACTGGGAACCTGGCCCGCAACCCAGGCATGTGCCCCGACTGGGAATCAAACTGGCAACCGTTTGGTTCACAGGCTGGCACTCAATCCACTGAGCCACACCAACCAGGGCTTTTTTTGTACTTCTTAATCCTCTCACCTCTTCACTCTTTCCCCTACACCCCCAATATCCCCCACCTATCTGGCAGCCATCAGGATGCTCTCTGTATCCATGATTCTGTCTCTGTTCTTGTTTTCTTAGTTTGTTTTTTATATTCAATTGTTGATAGGTATGTATTTATTGCTATTTCATTGTTCATAGTTTTGATCTTCTTTTTCTTAAATAAATCCCTTTAACATTTCACAATAAGAGCTTGGTGATGATGAACTGCTTTAGATTTTTCTTGCCTGGGAAGCACTTTATCTGCCCTTCAATTCTAAATGAGAGCTTTGCTGGGTAGAGCAATCTTGGCTGTAGGTCCCTACTTTTCGTGACTTTGAATATGTCTTGATACATGAAATTTAGTATTCTTATGTTTACTATTAGGTGGCTGTAGAGGTAGGTGCCTTATAGAAATAAACATATTTTCACATTTATTATTGCCGGTGGTTTCATAAGGGCACAGATCGTTGCTGTCCTCTCCACCAGTGTATGCCCAGTGTCTTGCACTGCCTTTGGCACGGGGTAGATATTTTTAATAGGTAGGATGGATTTTTTAATGGTTAGACACTTTTTAAAACAAGTATTTTACTGGGTTAGGAAGTTGACCAATTTAATATTTTTTTCTAAACCTGTCAGATGGTATTCTTTTTCAAATATAGGCACCTTGTCTGGGAGACTCAAATCTTTATAAATTCCTTTTTTCTTTCGTTTGCTTTGGTTTCTAGTTTCCAAATGCATGTTAGTATAACCCTATACTGAGGAAAATAATTTGACCTGGCAGGACTTCTTGTACACAAAAAATTAAGTTTGCAGTATGCAGATGGGGGTAGTATGTCACACTCTATTTATTTAGTGCTCTCTGCTTCTCAGAGTTGGTACATTCTTTTTGTCCCTTCGGAGGTTGTTTTTT